>JZKD02S1628039.1:629228-641223 GCA_000966675.3 Picea glauca | reverse complement strand
TCCTCAATACTGGAGTATGAGGATCTTCTTCTTCTGATTCATGTTCTTATGTAGAGTCTGATTCATCATCCTTTAAATCAAAATCTATTTTCTCTGGTTCTTCCTTACTTGGTAGGACTTCCTATTTAACAACATCCTTCATTTCTCTAAATACCACATCTTGTCTATAAACTACCTTCTTAGTTTATGGGTTCCAAATCTTATAACCTTTCATACCATCTTTATATCCAATAAAGATACACTTTCCAGCCTTCTTATCTAGCTTACTCTTGTTTTCCTTTGGAAGATGAACATATGCATCACAGCCAAATACCTTGAGATGTGTGAGAGAAGGTTTCTTACCAGTCCATACCTCTTGTGGAGTCTTGTCATCCAATGTTGATGAGGGTGATTTGTTGACCATGTAACATGCAATACCCATTGCCTATGCCTATAATTCTTGCCCTAACCCGACACCACTGAGAATGCACCTTGATTTTTCCATCAAAGTCATGTTCATCCTTTCTGCAACTCCATTCTGCTGAGGTGTATATGGAGTAGTCTTATTCCTTGCTATACCGCACTTCTTACAGAATTCTTCAAATTCATCCCTGCATAACTCTCCGCCATTATATGTCCTCAACACCTTAATTATTTTCTCTGTTTGATTCTCAACAAGAGCCTTAAACTCTTTAAACCTATCAAATACTTCATATTTCTTCCTGAGGAAATATATCCAAGTATTCCTCGAGAAGGCATCTATAAATGAGACATGTACACAGATTTTCCCAATGATGGGACCGACATAGGTCCAAAAACATCATTGTGAACTAGTTGTAAAATTCCTTCTTCTCTTGTTGCACCAGAGGGGAATCTTACTCGATTATGCTTCCCATATACACAATGTTCACAGAAATCAAAATCCAGAGAGCAGTTAGACATAACTTCAACCATACCTTTACCATGTAGTAGTTGAAGACCCTTCTCTCCAATATGCCCCATTCTTTGATGCCACAACATAACCTTTTCTTCAGAGACTGTAGGAGTTCTTTCTTCTTCAACTCCAATATAAGGAACAATGGAACTATTACACCCATCACTAATATTTCTTCCTTGCAACTTATACAGAGTTCCAAACCAAACTCCCTTCAACAACACCATTCCTCCTTGAACCATCCTGCAGGTTTCCTTTTCAAATATTGATTTTACCCCTGCATCATCCATTTTTCTTACAGAAATCAATTTTTTTGCCAATCCTGGGATGTGAAAAACACTAGGTAGTGTTATGATCCTTCCATATATGATCCTCAAATTGGATTTTCCTCAACCTATGATTCTGGTTGTGGAGTCATCACCTTGGAAAAAATTACCTCCACCATACCTTTCATATTCACAGAACCACTCCCTGTGGGGATTCATATGAAAGTTTGCACCTGAGTCAACCAACAATGCCTCATGATATGCATGTGTGCTTGAAGAATTCAAGTACACATCCCCTCCTTCTTCCTTGGAGGTCTTTTCTTCTGTAGAAGGAGATTCTTTAGATCCCTTCTTTTTCTCAAATTTGGATCTGCACTGCTTCTTGTAGTGCCCTTTTTTTCCACATCTCCAACATACCTTTAAAAACTTTCCAAGAGATTTAGATCTACCCTTATACTTAGATATCCCACTTGAGAAATTAGATATATTTATTTCATGGGAGCATCCTCTTGCAAATAATGTGTATGTGTTATGTCCTTACATATTCTTTTGTTGCATCTCCTCCGACAACAAGGATGAGACCACTTCATCAAAATTCAAGGCAGTTGTATTACTACCTATGGCCAAAACCAAACTATCCCATGATTCTTGTAAAGAACACAGTAAATGGATACACTTATCTTCATCTGAAATTTTAATCTCAATAGATACTAATTGACTTACCACAGTATTGAAGGTGTTCAAATGCTCTGCCACTGAGTCTCCATCTCTCATCCTCAGGTTATACAACTTATTTCTTAGGAATATTTTATTTACTAGGGACTTATATTGATACAACTTCCCCAACTTATCCCATAAATCCTTGGTTGTAGCTTCCTCTAACGCATTCAGTAATACTGAATCTGAGAGACACAGTCAGATTGTTCTCTTTTCCTTCTAATCCAACTTTTTCCAATCATCTGTTGAATTTCCTATAGGTGCAGTACTTGGATCTACCACGATCCACTAATCTTTGTCCACCAACATATCCTCCATCTTGAACTTCCACAGCTCAAAACTTTTCCCATTAAACTTCTCGATCTCCATTTTTGAATTGCTCGCAATTTCTTTTCACTTGAAAAACCAATACCACAGATCTCCCACTATAACAAGGCTTATCACAGTCTCGAGCCAAACCCTTGACCACAAAGGCATACCCCTGAAGAAAACAAAGCTCTAATACCAAATGTATATTTTAACCTTGTACAATATTTACTGCAAATATATTTTCAATAAAATAACAGAAAAGATACAATGGAAAATACAAACATTACACAGAGATTTTTCCCCTCGAAACCCAAACCAGGAAAACCATCATATTCTATATTCATTCATAGTGATACATTGTTTACAATACAATATACATATAGGATCCAACGGCATCCAAAACCCTAACCCAATGACCTGGATTAGTCAAAAACCCTAATTCCTTAACCAGAAATAGAAAACCATCGAAAAAAACCATGTGCCGAAAAACCGCCCAACAATGGACACAAAAATCGAGGCAACATGAAAAACGAGGCAAAAATGTGACATGATTCTCAAGGAAAAAAAAATTCTCAGGGGTGTTGCCCCGACACCCCCCTACATGCGACGCAACGTATACACTACTACTCGTGCAAATAATATAACACATACCCAACACATTGTCTACAGGGAAAACAAACCAGGACCAAGTTCAAATCAAATGATTAGTCCACAACAAAACCCCTAGAGATTGTACATACAGATCTATGTGGATCGACAAGAACAAAGGGATTGAATGGAGAATAATACTTCATGCTACCGGTTGATGACTACACAAGGATGATTGTAGTTTTCTTTCTCAGGAAGAAGTTAGAGGCATTTGAACACTTCGAGATATATACAAGGAAATGGTTGAAACTGAGACAAAATAAAAAAAATCAAGTGTTTAAGATCAGACAATGGAGGAGAGTTTACATCAAAGGAATTCATAGATTTTTGTAGCGAACATGGTACAAAGAGATAGTTCTCAACAGCTAGAACACCTTAACAAAATAGAGTTGTTGAAAGGAAGAGCATAACAGTACAGGAAATGGATAGAACCATGTTGAAAGATTCCAAGTTGAAGGACATCTTGTGGGTACAAGCAATACATACAATAGTTCATATCTAGAATAGACGAATGCTCAGAAATAACAGTGATAAAACTCCATATGAGCTATGGAAAGAAATACCAGCAAATGTAAATCATTTCAAAGTGTTCAGAAGCAAATGTTATATCAAAAGAGAAGATGGAAGGATTGGAAAATTTGACTCATGAGTTGATAAAGGCATATTGGTTGGGTACTCAAGTAAAATAAAAGCATACAAATGCTTCAATCTAAGACTCAACAAAATAATGGAAATCATCAATGTGATGATTGATGAAATAGATGGATGGAAGATAAAAGAAAGAAGCAAAGATTCAATGGAATGGGATCACACAGAAGAATTGAAAGAAGAAGAAGTAGATGAAGAAGCAAATGAAGAAGAAAAGCAGCCAGAAGCAGAGCATGAGCAACAAGATCTCCATGTACCTCCAAAGACACCTAGCAGACGAGTGTAGAAAAATCATCCACCAGAACATATCATTGGGAATAAAGATACATGAGTTGAAACCCGAAGAAGAATAAATTCACCAGAACAACAACGCCTAGCATTGTTATCCACAATTGAGCCAAGCATTGTTGAAGAAGATAGCAAGGATGAATATTGGATCAAAGATATGAATGAAGAATTCGACCAGATAGAGAAGAATGATACATGGGAACTTGTTCCAAGGCCGAAGAACAAAAACGTGATTAGTACAAAGTGGGTCTTCATAAAAAATTGAACGAGGATGGACAAGTTACTAGGAACAAAGCAAGATTGGTATGTAAAGGATACGCCCAGGTTAAAGGTATAGATTTTGAAGAGACCTTTGCCCCAATTTCCAAAATGGAAGCAATCAGGTTTATTCTAGCTTATGTATGTTCCAAAAATATCAAGGTGCATTAGATGGATGTAAATTCATCCTTTCTAAATGGAGAATTAGAAGAAGAAGTATACATTGAGCAGCCAGAAGGATTTTAGTTGTCAGAAAAGGAAAATTATGTTTGCAGGTTGAAGAAGGCACTATATGGTCTCAAACAGGCCCCCGAAGCATGGTACTCAAGACTGGACAGATACAATGCATACAACAATCTCTACATAAAGGTGAATCAATATAGTATCCTAATAATTGAAGGTTATGTTGATGATATTATTTTTGGGAGTGATGATGACAGGATGAGTCAGAAATTTTCCAAAGATATGCAAAAGGAGTTCGAGATGCCATTACTTGGAGAGTTGTCTTTCATTTTGGGACTACAGATATGTCAGAGCAACAAATGTATCTTCATCTTTCAAACCAAGTATATCATAGAAATGCTTAAAAGGTTTGGAATGGAATATTGCAAACCATTCAGTACTCCTATGCAGATCAATTGCATGTTAAGTAAGGATGATGATTCTAAGGATGCGAACCAGAGACAATACAGATCAATGATTGGCATCTTACTCTATGTGACAACTTCTAGACTGGATGCGATGCAGGCGGTTGGATGGGTTGAAAGGTTTCAATCAGCACCAAAGGAATCACATGTTATGGCAATGAAGAGGATATTCAGATATCTCAAAGGTACAGAAGATTTTGGATTATGGTATCCAAAATGGAATGATATATATGTTGTTTCCTATACAGATGCATATTGGGTAGGTTGCATTGATGATAGAAGAATTACAAGTGGAGCAACTTTCTACTTGGGTGAGTGCATGGTATCATGGTTGAGAAAGAAAAAATCATCAGTATCTTTGTCTATAGCAGAAGCAGAGTATATTGAAGCAGCAGCATGTTGTACTCAGGTTCTATGGATGAAACAAACTCTTAAGGATATACAGGTTGAATATGATGAGCCCATTCTGATATTTTGTGATAACACTAGTTCCATAAGTATCTCAAAGAATCCAATGATGCACTCCAAGACAAAACATATTTTGATCAAGTTTCACTTTCTATGGAAATAGGTTGCAGAGAATAACATTAGGGTCAAGTATATTGGGATGAAAGAGCAAATTGAAAATATATTCACCAAACCTCTTCTAAGGGAGACCTTTGAGCATCTTTGACAAAACTTTGGAGTAGTTTCTACCTCATAGTGAATTTTTGAATGCTTTACATATATGTCATGGATTTACATGAGGAAGCACCATGAAGAGAAAAAGGGCAGCAGAAATATTCAAAGGTTGCAAACAGGGGGGGCATCCCAAAGGACAGTTCATACGGGGGGAGCATCCCCAAAGGGAAGTTACCCTTTTCCATTGATGCCAAACGAGGAGAGAGAGAGAGTAATCAGATGCATGGAAATGGAGAGAAAGAATAGAGGCATGATTACAAGGGGAGTGATGGTCACAAGGGGAGCATGAGTATAAGTGTTTCCATTCCATTAGTGTTGCATCAGAGTGTTGCCATCAATGACAAAGGGGGGGATTGCTGAAACATTGGGTTGGTTGTCACTGATGTCAACCCTTGAAGCAAGTTTGGTAGCAAATTATGGTATCCCCAAATGTATGGTCATGGAACCCATAGTTGATCAAGGAATAAAGACATGAAGGTCAGTGTATTTACAAGTAAGACTATAATAGATGGATAGTACCCGTCATTATGTTTACAGTGATAGGTGGTACGTCACATGGCTCCTTACGATTGAGGAGATATGGCTTTGTAAATATTGGAGGACCCTCAAGAATAATCTAGAAACTCCTAGAAGGTCAACAAGAAGTCAATTATTATAGAAGCCTATAGAAAATCTTCAAGAAGTTTGCTAGTCAAAGTGGTTGCAACAAAAAGCTAATTATGGGTAAAGTAGTTGTAACAAAGAAATTATTAGTTTACTAATTATGGGTAAAGTAGTTGCAACAAGAATGTGGGTGGCTATCCCCTACATTTACAAGTGGGTGGCTAAAAGAAGGAAAATGGGTAAAACATTTACAAGATATCCCCTAAAGGATGGCACTTGGGAAGTATAAATAAGATATAAAGAGACTCCCAGTAGCACCTATTTCACATATCAAATATCTATCTTGTGAAAGGTTTTTGGCAAGAATTTTATTGACAAATCTGAGGTAGCACAAATCTGAGACAGTGAAGAAGAAGCGACGACAAAGTTTCATGATTGTAGAGGAGAGTGAGGGTTTTGTGAAAAAACCTTGATATAGTTGATCGTCGCGGGTCAGAATAATAGTGTCCCGTGAGGCACCCCCGCGGGTTTTCTAGGGCTCATCACGCAAGGCCCTGCTAGATAACAGGCTTCATCCCATGAGGCAAAGCTAGATCTGAAGGATGAGGTTTTTATTAGGCTGTAGGAGCTTAGGAGAGTCTACAGGCATGTGTGATAGTGTTCATGTACAACATAATCATCTAAAGAAATAAAAGGTATGTTTCTATGGTTGTTTGAAGTTGGATATTGGTGATTACTTGAGGTATGGTCATGTGAGGTTGAATATATTCCCTTGAGGTAATATTGGTTGTATGGTACATGTTGTATGAGGTATATCTGCAGAGGCACACTATTGGTGCACTTTTTGTTTGTACTTGGTACATACTTCTGGGTATTTTGTTGAGGTACATCTTGTGTCATATGGTACATGTTTGAGGCATTTTAGTTGATATGTATTATTGAAGATATTGGTACATGTTGAAGTTTTATAATAGTGAGGGTTCAATACATGGTCGATGTGATAGTTTATTATATTTGGTTTATGGATATTGGTACTTGTATGGCACGCGATTAGAGATATATATTTGTGATGATATGTACATGGTTTGAGCTATACACTTGTGATAATGGGTATGAGATCTATGTGACAAGATCTGTTTGGTTGATGAGATTGGAATGACAAGTTTTACAATGACAGCTTTTACAATGATAGGATTTACAATGACAGGATTTACAGTGATAGGATTGATAGAGCTTGTGTTAGTGATAGTTTTCTCTCCATTTATATTTCAAGGCAGCAAGACGGGGCAAGGAAAGGGGTTGTATACTCCTTCCGGTTGGTGTTGGAAAACTAAGGGAGTTGTAGCTTCCTTCAGGTTAGAGCCTGAGAAACTAGGGGGTTGTATCCTTCTTCCAGTTGTAGCTATAAAACAAGGAAGTTGGTGCTTCCTATGAATGTATTTCTTCTAGCATATAAGAAAAGCATTATGTGGTTTTCTCCTACTTTGGGTTTCCATGTAAAATTCTAGTGTACTGTGTACTTGCATGGTTTCTCATTGTTCATTGTTTATTCATATTTCTCATGATGTTTTGAATGTTATTGATGAAATTCTCATAAAGTTAAACAATACATATTGTGGTTAAAAGTAATAAAAGTGCTCATATTGATTCACGCCCACCTCTTAGTATTCCAACACTATGGAACAAGATACAATGCAAAAGAATGAAACCCCTTCTCCTCCTAGTTTCTCGATATTTAACATAGCCCTATAGCCATCTAGGGGTAGGTTTTTGACTTCCCCAAACCTCAATTGTGATAGGGTTTTGTACCTTCTAGAATCTTCTTGAAATTACATATGTGGATAGCCCCATATGCATGAGTAATGGGGGTTGACATGGAATCCTCTCATACCATGATGATAAACACGATATTTTAACTTGCAAGAGGCATAATGTTTGCATAGAAAAAAGTTTTAACCAGAAAAAATGTCGTTTGATGCCTCAAAATGAACTTGAAAGTTTCTGAACCCTAATTTTCCAAACTAGGAACTGCCACTAAAATGGCCCTGCAAGTTGATTCCTTAATTTTTTTCCACTCTAAAAGGATTTAGATAGATGAAAAACAATATAATGATCTAATATGGATCATACCTCCACATTTAGGGAGGATTTTGGTCCCCAAAATCTTTTACTGAATGAGGTGAGGAAATTTGTCCTCTACCTTATCCTTGGAGTACCACTTTGCTTTACCTGCAAATTGTCCTTTAAACCCAATCTACCAAATTTCATACTACCCATGTCTTGTGCTTCTGGACTGCTTTTGCAAAATGGTTTCCTTTGCTAACTCTGCCTAAGCATCTAGTGCCAAGTCCTCTATGGAAGGTAGGGCATGCTCCTCCTCCTGATCCAACATGGAAGGTTCCTAGAATTTGAGATTCTCCACATTCACTACTGAGTAAATGTGCATTTATGGAGGTACACTGAGTCTATAGGCATTATCTCCCACCTTTTCCAATACCTCAAAAGGACCATACCGTAGAGCCGTGATCTTCTTACCAGGATCATGTAGCCTTTCTTTATTCAGTTGTAACCATACTCTGTCTCCCACTCTAAATGTTCTCTATGTTCTTTGTTGGTCATGCCTAGCATTGTACTTTTCCTGTGACTTATTTAGTGTCTCTTGTACTTGCATGGATCTGCCTAATCTTCTCAACAATTTTTTCTACTTTTAATGCATCTCCTGTGAGGTCCTCCCTCACTCCTTCTTGTTGTCCATATACTACATATAAGGGTGAAGGTGGAAAATACCCAAAGCAAGCTTCAAAAGGTGACTTATGAGTAGAAGTGTGAACTGCTCTGTTACAAGAGCATTGTATAGATCAAATTTTCATCCCAGGTCTTTGGATGCTTATGATTGTAACCACTAAAAAGTTGCACCAAAGTCTTGTTGACTACTTTTGTTTTCCCATTTGTTTGTGGATGGAATGTTGTAGACCTCTTCAACTTAGTGCCCATCTTCTCCCACAATGTAGTCCAAAATGCACTAAGAAATACGGTATCTCTATATGAGATTATGCTCCTTGGTCTCCCAAAGTGCACCTTGACCTATTCAAAGAACAAGTTTTTTACTTCTTATCCCTTGATGGTCTTTTTAAAAGGCATGAAAATGCACATTTTGTTGAACCTGTCAAGTACCACAAATAAATAGTCATGTCCCTTCCATTTGGTTGGTAAACATCCCACCAAATCTATGGAAATGTTTTTCGAAGTGAGTGGGTACAAGTAAAGGATGGTATAGACCTTGCTTCTTGTTACTAGGCTTTCTAGTATAACAAAGTAGACATCCTCTAATATATTGTGCTACATATTCTTGCATTTTGGGCCAATACACATACCTTTCTAAACTAGCAATTGTCTAACCAACACCAAAATGTCTCTGTAACATACCCAACCACCCACAGGCCGGGCTACTCTACTTCAATCCCTCTCTCGGACTTATTTTTCTTACAGATACATTTCAAATTAATAAATATGCATAAAAGAAAGGAACTAAATGACATGCATGACAATAACCAACAAGCATGCATATTTTAAAGATTGAATTCAACGATAATAAATACAGAGTGGAATAAATCATACACATGTAAATAATACCATAATAGAGAGCACTTATATTTTATAAAAGAAGACACCAACTGGTTGTAGACCAAGGGCGTTCCACCCAACGGTAGACATTGTTGTTCCAAGCCTCAACAACAATGTCACCCCCGAGCCATGGCTATGAATCCACAAGGATGGTTCCATAGTGTTACTTGGTTTCCCAAACCAGTTAGCACTCAAGCTCTCACGGGCTTCCCAGCACCCACAGAAATCCAAGTACACATCTCTCTTCTACCCAACCTACACAACCTAAGAGAATGGACCCTCTCCCTTCTCTGCCATGTAGTCCCTCAGGATGTCCTTCTCCTTCTAGGGATCCAACGCAACTGGTCTAGAATCTCCATGCTGGGACTCTCAGGACTCGTAGTTGTGAGAAAAGTTGGACATAGGCCAAAGCATCTCAGACATGTAGGCCTCAAATCATGGCTAGATTACACCAGCAATATCTACAGCCAAAAATACCATGGCTACTCTTCAGTAGTTCATCTTCCTTTCCCAAGGCAAGACACTGATGAGGAAATATGAGTGGGTTACAGAAATGAATGGAGTGAGATCTCCACGAAAGGTGAGAACATAGAGAAATGGAGTGCATGCATGAATGAATGAATGAGTGAGTGAACGAGTGAGGTGACCATCAATAGAACTAGAATGAGAATGAGAGTGAGAGAGAACGAACCCCGCCAAAAAACTAGGGACAGTTTTATGTAACTCTTAGGAATCAAGAACCTCATGGCCTTCCCCCAAGAAGCTCATGTAATTGATTTCCCCATTAAAAAAATTGGGTAATTAAAAAATGAAATAAACACTTAGCCCCTCAAGCCCCCTCTCTTGTGGAATCATAGCCCCTATAACTCTAGTCCTTGTTCATCTAGCAGAAAATGATGTATTTATTATTAATAATGATCAAAACATTACATTTCTTAGGCACATTGGCTTCTTTTAATTGTTTTGGCACTCTGGCCTCTCAACACTTAAAAAATACACTATTTAATATGGGGCTCAAAACCCGGGGTGTTACATCCCCTCCCCCTTATTTTGGCACTGTCCTCAGTGCATATACAAACAGCAATCAAAATTCCAAAATTTATTCAAAAAGTTGCGGGTACTTTTCCCGCATGGCATCTTCATGCTCCCATATAGCATCTTCAGGACCGTAGCATGTCCACTGAACTTTTACCAGCTCTATAACTCGATTCCGGAGCATTATGACTTTTCTGTCCAATATTCACACTGGCTGGACCTGAAAGTATCCCTCTGTCTCTATCTTAATCATATGCCAATCAATAACATGGTTAGGATCATGTATATATTTTTTTAGCAAAGAGATATGAATTACATTATGCACATTCATGGAAGAAAAAAATGCAAGTATGTATGCAATTGACCCTATTCTATCCAATATCTCAAATGGACCATAGAATATGGTTTCCAGCGTTGTACAACTACCCAACTTCAAATATATCTTCTTGGGCTTCACTTTCAAAAGCAAAATATACCCCACTTTAAATTCTCTTGTTGTCCTATTCTTATCAGCATAAACTTTCTATCTATCCTGAGCTACCTTTAAATTATGTTTAATCTTAACCATCTAGTCTTCCATATCCTTTAGCAACTTTGGCCCAAGTACCACTCTATCTGTTGGTTTTTCTGAGCTTACTAGAGTACTGCATTTTCTACCATACAAAGCTTCAAATGGGCTCATCTTCAATGAATCTTGATACCCATTATTATAGGCAAACTCAACCAAGTGCAAGTAATCTTCCCACTTAGATGGCTTATCCATCACATACATTCTCAACATGTCTTCAATTACTCAATTGACCCTCTTTGTATTCCCATTTGACTGTGGATGGTTGATCCAGATGGATATCGGTGGCCACCCACCTTTTCCAACTGGCTCAAAACAATTTTCTGACATTTTTGGCAATTTACTATTTTTAGCAGTTTTTACTTCCGGGGCCATTTTGAGGGCCTAAATGAAGGTTTTTCGGTATCGAGCTCCTCAATGATAGATGAAGGCATAATTGATCCCCAAAAATGAATCTCCTCAATGATACCTTTCCAACGGGCTATCACACGCCTAAAACGGAGATCGTATGCAACGTTACGACCGCAGGAAGTTGATGTACTAGCTTACCCAAATGGGGCCCACATGACTTTTGGTGTTTCATCTCCTAGGGTTAGGTTTTTGGATGTCTAGGGTTTTTGGCATTCTTTCTTATTTTAAAAATGCCTTCAGAGCCTCATTGTAAACTTCTTCTTTTGAATGCGCACTGCCGTCACATCTCTTCTCAAAGATAAGCCGCCACCATTCCAGCAAGCTTGTTTCCGCTGCATTTTACAGTTTCAGCTTATTTCGTTATTGAATAGAAAACCAG
>JZKD02S1628039.1:612294-623019 GCA_000966675.3 Picea glauca | reverse complement strand
CCCACCTTTTCCAACTAGCTCAAAACAGTTTTCTGACATTTTTGGCAATTTACTATTTTTAGCAATTTTTACTTCCGGGGCCATTTTGAGGGCCTAAATGAAGGTTTTTCGGTATCAAGCTCCTCAATGATAGTCAAAGGAATAATTGAGCCCCCAAAATGAATCTCCTCGGCGATACCTTTCCAACGGGCTATCACACGCCTAAAACATAGATCGTATGCAAAAGTTACGACCCCGGGAAGTTGATGTACTAGCTTACCCAAATGGGGCCCACATGACTTTTGGCGTTTCATCTCCTAGGGTTAGGTTTTTGGATGTCTAGGGTTTTTGGCATTCTTGATTATTGTAAAAATGCCTTCAGAGCCTCATTGTAACCTTCTTCTTGTGAATGTGCACTGTCGTCACATCTCTTCTCAGAGATAAGCCGCCACCATTCCAACAAGCTTGTTTCTGTTGCATTTTACAGTTTCAGCTTATTTCGTTATTGAATAGAAAACTAGTTTTACTGTATCTCTGTTATTTTGTGTTAAGCACCTGTTAATAATCTGTATTCATGTCGTTCTTCTCATAAAATCCAGATCAATGGTATGTTTTGCTAAAGTTCATATTTGTACCAAATCCTTTAAATAATCCCTTCCATAAATTCAAAGTAAATTTTTTGTCTCTGTCTGAGACAATTGTCCTAGCTATCCCATGCAACCTAGCGATCTCCCTCATGTAAATTTATGCAATATTATCTATTGTATGAGTTTTTTTCACAGGAACAAAATGAGTAGTCTTTGTCAATTTATCAACCACTACCATGATTGAATCATGTTGTCTTGCTGTCCTGGGCAATTTAGTTATAAATTCAATGGTTATCACTTCCCATTTCTTCGTTGGAATTAGTAATGGTTGTAGCAAACCCGTTGGGTGTCGATTCTCAGCCTTCACTCTCTGGTATTCCATGCATCTGGCGATGTAATCAGCAACATATGTTTTCATTCCTTGCCAAAATAATTGGCTTCTTACTACTGTAATCGTTTTCTAGTAACTGGGATGTCCAACATATGGAACCTTATGCATTTCTTTTAGTACCAGATTCCTAAGTTATCCGGAACTAGGAACATAAATTCTATTTGTATGCATACGCAATCCATATTCCTTCATCTCATACTCTTTCATTTTTTGTTGTACATATCCTTGATGTAATATTTCCCTTACATGTAGGTAATGTTGATCTGTAACAACAATATCTAAAAATTTTCTCTTCAAATCTAACTGATGCATACTAACAGTTGTAGCATGCATGAGATGTACTCTTCTACTAAGTGCATCGACAATTTTATTTTCTTTTCCTTTGATATGCTTGATGTCAAAGTCGTATTCACTTAAAAAATCCAGCCATCTTGTTTTCCTGGCATTCAAGGTTGGTTGTGCAAAAAGATACTTCAGACCACTGTGATTTGTTCTCAATTCAAATCTCTTTCCCATGAGATAATGCCTCCACATATTCAATGTGTGAAAAATGGAAGCAAGCTCCAAGTCATGTGTAGCATAGTTCCTCTCATGTTCCTTAAGCTTTATGGACTCATAACTGATGACATGTCCATTTTAAGTGAGGAATCCACCAAGTCCTTCCTTACATGCATATGTACATACCACAAAACTTTCATTTGGGTCAGCAATATTTAACACAGGTGCACTAGTGAGTAACTCCTTCAACAAATTAAATTTCTCTTCACATTTAGATGTCCATTCAAATTTAATTCCCTTATTTTGAAAAGAAGTGATGGGATAAAAAATCTTAGAGAGCCCTACTATAAACCTTCTGTAGTAACCAGATAACCCCATAAAAGATCTGACTTCTAAAACATTCATGGGCGTTGGCCATCCTCTAATGGATTCAATCTTCTCAGGATCCACTGTTATACCCTGTTTTGAAATAATGTGCCCTGAGTAATAGATCTTCTCTTGATAAAAATAACACTTACTCGGCTTGGCATACAACTGATGTTCCCTCAGCACTTCCAATACCAATCTTAGGTGATGTTCATGTTCTTCCTCTGACTTACAATAGACAAGTATTTCATCCAGGAATACTATGACAAACTTATCCAAATAATCTCTGAATATGACATTCATTAAGCACATAAAGATAGTTGGTGCATTGGACAATCCAAAAGGCACCACTACAAATTCATAATGCCCATACCTGGTTCTAAAATCTGTCTTATGGGTATCTTCTTCTTTGATTCTTACCTGATGGTATCTTGATCTCAAGTCTATATTTGAAAATATCTTTGCTCCTCTTAGTTGATCAAAGAGGTCATCAATTATGGGTAGAGGATATGTGTTCTTTATAATGGACTTATTCAGTTGTCAAAAGTCAATACACAACCTCAAGGTTCCATATTTCTTTTTGAGAAAGAGTATTGGTGCTCCCAGAGCTGAAACACTTGGGCGTATGTACCCTTTCTTCAGCAATTCCTCCAACTGCATTTGTAATTCTTTTAACTCTAGTGTGCTTATTTTGTAAGGTGTTTTTGACACAGGGGCAGCTCCTGGCACTAAATCAATAGAGACATTTATTTCCCTTTTTGGTGGCAACCCTGTTATTTCCTGGAATACATCTTCAAATTCTTGTAGTACCGTAAAATCTTATGGGCTTGACCCCTTTGTATTTTATGTCTCCTCCACATGAGCTGCATACAACTGACACCCCTTTCTAAAACATCTCTTCAGTTGTAATCTTGAAATCTCCCTTATAGAGATGGGTCTTGGTACACCTTTCACAGTTATATGTTTTCCATCTCCTTTAAGACATGTAAATGTCTTGCTATGACAATCTAGGACAGCATGGTGCTTTTCCAACCAATCCATTCCAATTAGAATATCATAAGACCCCAATGGTATGATATTTAGATCAACACTAGTATTGACACCATTAATACTAATGGAACAACCTCTGACCATATCATGGGTTCTCCTTTTGGTTCCAGTGGCTAGCTTAAACAGACTTGATTTCCCTAGCTTACTTTTCTCCAAATGTAATCTATCCACTATTTTAGGATCAATGTAACTATGACTTTCTCCTGAATCAATTAAAATAGAAACAGACTAATTTATGATCTTACCTTCCACCTCGATCATGTTGGATTGGTATTATGCTTGTCGATAATCTAAGGATGCATAAATTATTTCCATGTCTTCGACTCTTGTAGACTCTTGGATGTTGTGCACGGTCTTCACTTTGTCCATTCTATGTGGGAAATCGTTGTAGAGGTGATCTTCCTTGCATCCCCAACATTGGATTAGTGGTCTTCCCATTTTTCCCATGGAGTCTTCTTTCTTGGATTCATCCTTGGCATAATGATCTTAATGATTTTTATTTGGCTCATTTCTATTGAAAGGAAGTTTGAATCCCTTCTTCCTCTGATCAAACTTCTCCTTATTCTTATCCTTCCAAGACTTCTGCATGGATCCTCTACCATGGCCTTGCTCATACAGGCACTTAGCTTTCCTGATAGCCTTAGTCAAGGTCTTGGGTTCATCATACTGAATCTTTTATTTATAAAGGAAATGAAAACCACTTAAAAACCTATGTATTTTCACGTTCTCATCTTTTATGAACCCTACATACTTTAACAACCCTAAGAAATTCTTCTCATATTCTTCCATAGTCATGCTTTCGAGCCTGATTTCAAAGAACTCGTGCATTTTCTTGTCATATAAATGCTCTAGTGAGAGGTACTCCTTCTGGAAATATTTTTTGAACTTCTTCCAAGTGATCCTACTCTCATAAATATGCTCAACTTTCTTTAGTTGTTCCCACCACATGGCAGCCCTCCCATGCAAATGGTAGGTGGAAATTCTTACTTCTAGGTTTGATGTAGTTATGCAATTGGAAATATATCCTAATTCCAAGCAACCAAGCTTTAACATCATCTTCCCTTTCCCTTTCACCACCAAAGGATGGTGACTTAAGCTTCCTCAGCTCTCCTTGCAAATTGTCCACTTCATGCCTTCTTCTTTGTTGCCTAAAAAGAGACACCTCTAGGCTACTCGTGGAGTCTTCAAATGCATAAGACCTTCTTGCTGAGTAAGGAGGTGAGTGAAGTCTATGAGCTCTGCTAGCAATCTTGGAATAACCAACTCTTCCACGATCATCTCTTCTTTCATGATATATGCCTTCTTCCTCTTTCTTTGAGCCATTCTTTGTTTTTCTCTGCAACTGATTTAAACTCTGCAGCACTGGGTAATTTATCTGACTTTGTTCTCTCATCAGCCTCTCATTTTCTGCCTAGTAGCTCTACACTTCTATTTTCAGGCTTCTCACAGTTTCTATCAATGTTTCTTTCTCCCCTCGACCCTTGTGTCCATTGGATTTTGTCTCTGCATTACCAACTCTGGTATTCTAGCCTTCGACCTATTTATCATGGCAGGAGGCTCCCTCACCTTCGTCCATTTCTTGAATATGCATTCTGAGCTGATATGTTTAAACTCCTTAATTCTGCAAAATGTGCAAGTGACCATTATGTCAGAATTAAGCATATGATAAACAATTTTTTTCAACAATGCTACAGGTCATTCCAACTCATGAAGAATATATATAAATAACAGTTCCATGTTATCCATGGGCTGATACAGAAATCAATTCTTCATAGGCGCTTCCTTCAAACCACTTTCCTAAGTGCCCATGGCTCGAAACCATGGGCCAAATCCTTCCTTAACGTTTTTTCCTCTTCAAAAACAAAAATTCGACCATTAGCCCTTTTTCCTTCAGTGCTCAATCACATGTGACCACGGCTATGACCCTACGCTTAGCTGAAAAGTGCTTATTCAGAGCTTCGGGACTCCGGGCTTTGGAGGATTTCGTTGTTGAATTTAGAAGATCGAAGTTTTGTTTTCAATATAAAACCTCTGTCAAATCTCTCTTTGTTAAAATTATTATATCTAAAATCATGGGGTTTAAAATCGATCGAGGGTTGAGATTGACGGTCATAATCCATTGCGGAGATTGTATATGCACATGGGTTAATGTCGGAACATGTACCCGTAATTTAAATTCAATACAATTTTGTTTTGAGTTTGAAATTTGATCGTAGATCGGACGATCTGTATTCATTGGGAAGATTATAAAGCATAGTGTTGGACTCTACCTTTGGCAGACCCGCAATTTTTATGAAATACATCATTATACATTTGAAATCAGATTATTGTTTGGAACTTTAATATTACGTTGGAATATTAAACCAAATATCCACTGTATATATGTAGATCTAACGGTTGTTGTAGGTTTGTGGGTTGATTTAAATAGTTTTATTGACATCGATTGCATTACTCACTTAGTACGGTGCACTCGGGGTGCTACATGTCAGCAATACGGAGGTGACACGTGGCCCAATCAACTATTGATGCATGTCAGATTTCCATTGGCACAAATGGCATGTCAAGCGAATGAAACATATGGACACATGGCATGCATACGGTGGTCCTCATCACCCTAGGTGACATCAGCATGCCACATCACTTTCGTATTCTGTGACTTCAGACTTCGAGCTTCGGCGAACTTTGCACTTGCACACCTCTAATCTCCCAAACGCTGAATTTCTGAATACTCAGAGGATGCACTGATCGACAATCCTCATTCATTGTTTAGATCTATGGTCAACAGGAGGTCCGCATTCACTGCTTAGATCTACTGTTTAGAACAACAATGTCACCCCCGAGCCAGGGCTATGAATCCACATGGACGGTTCCATAGTGTTACTTGGATTCCCAAACCAGTCATCACTCAAGCTCTCATAGACTTCCCAGCACCCACAACAATCCAAGTACCCAACTCTCTTCTACCCATCCTGCACAACCCAAGAGAATGGACTCTCTCCCTTCTCTGCCACGCAATCCCTTACGTTGTCCTTCTCCTTCCAGGGCTCTAGTGCAGTTGGTCCAGAATCTCCATGTTGGGACTCTCAGGACTTGCAGTTGTGAGAAATGTTGGACACAGGCCAAAGCATCTCAGACATGCAAGCCTCAAATCATGGTTGGATTACACCAACAATGTCTACATCCAACAATACCATGGTTTTTCTTCAGCAATTCGTCTTCCTTTCCCAAGCCAAGACATGGATGAGGAAAGATGAGTGGGTGACAAAAATGAATGGAGTGAGATCTCCACGAAAGGTGAGAACAGAGAGAAATGGAGTGCATGCGTGAATGAATGAATGAGTGAGGAGACCAGCAGAAAAACCAAAATTAGAACAAGAGTGAGAGAGAACAAACCCCCCAAACAGACCAGGGACGGGTTTATGTAACTCTTAGGAATAAAGAACCTCATGGCCTTCCCCCAAGAATCTCATGTTACTGATTTCCCCATTAAACAAAATGGGTAATTAAAAAATGAAATAAACACTTGGCCCCTCAAACCCCCTCTCTTGTGGAATCATAGCCCCTTATAACTTTAGTCCTTGTCCATCTAGCATCCATCGATGTATTTATTATTAATAATGATCAAAACATTACATTTCTTAGGCGCACTGGCCTCATTTAATTGTTTGGTCACTCTGGCCTCTCAGCACTTAACAAATACATTATTTAATATGGGGCTAAAAACCTGGGGTGTTACAGTCCCACATCCTTGGAGGTGTGATCCTCTCTGATAAGTTGCAGTCAATTCACCTTTAGGGACACAGATCTTGTCAAGCTTGTAGAGTAAACCATTCTGGAAATGATATTCAACCTTGTTGTCACCTTATTCTATATGAATTTGGCCTTGTAGATGTTGAAACACCTCCTTGAAGTCCTCATCTCCTATGTATGCCTCTTTTTATGCATCATGGGTAAAAGGATCCATGTGCATCAAAGTTCCCAAAGTTATAATATTGGATGGGTGTGATCGTGAAAGCATGTATGCCAAGTTATTTGTGTTACCTTATTATACTTGATGACTAGATGATTTTTTTGTAAAAACCCTATCCACTTGTAATGCATGGTTTGTTGTAGCTTACCTTGGGCCTACAAACACTATAGTGGGTGGTGATCTGTGTGTATGATGGTCTCCTTGCCCATCAGATAGTGCTTCCACTTTTTGACAGATTTTACCAAGGCACAAATTCCCTTTTCATAGGTAGGGTAGTTGAAAAAAACATCATGAAATACTTCAGAATGATAGTAGACGTGACTTCCTCCCTGCGTCAGTACTACTCCCATGGAATACCCACTTCAAACTTGCATTTGTCTCCACTTCAAAGTGATTCTGCAAGTTTGGTAGTGCAAGCACTGGTACTTGACTGATCTTTCTTTTCATCTCATCAAATGCATTTGTTGATTCTTCCCCCACTGGAAAATCCTACCACGGGTTGTTATAGCATGGAGTGGTGCAACTATCGCTGAAAATGAAGCTATGAAATTCTGAAAGTATTGTGTTGCCCCAACAAAACTCCTAACTTTGGTGACATTTGTAGGAACTGGCCATTTCATGATGACCTCCATCTTTGCAGGATCTATCTTAATCTCCCCTCCACCGATCCCATACCCCAAATACACCAAATACTGTTGAGGAAACTCGCATTTCTTGATATTGGCCAGTAGTTAGTGCTTCTTAAGAGTATCTAACACCTGCATGTGATGTGAAATGTGCTCCTTCCATGTAGTACTATAAACCATTATATCATCCAAATAGACAATAACAAATGAATCTAGATAAGGGCGTAAAACATCATTCATTAGTCTCATAAATGTAGCTAGTGTGTTGCATAAGCTGAATGGCATAACCAACCACTCATACAAACCTTGCCTTGTCTTGAAGGCAGTATTCCAAGTATCTTCTTCTTTGACTCATAACTAGTGATATCCTGATTTCAAATCTAGCCTAGTGAAGTACTTGGGATATTGCAGTTGGTCCAACAGATCATTGATCCTTGGTATGGGGTACCAAATCTTTAGTGTAATATTGTTCAATGCCCTATAATTGATACACATTCTCCAAGTTCCATCCTTCTTGGGAACAATTGTGATGGGTGGCCCACAAGGTGAGGTACTTGGTATAATCACACCCTTCTCTAAGAATTGTTGCAATTGCTTCTTCACCTCGTTTTCTTCAAGAACGAATTGTCTATACAACCCAATATTCAACAATGGGGAGTTTGGCAATAACTTTATTTTGTGCTCCACTTCCTCTCTTGGGGGGTAGCCCTTTAGGCTATTGGAGCACTCCTTTGTATGCATATATAAACTCCTCCAATTGATGTTTCTGCTCTTTAGTACACCCCTCCAGGGATGCCTTCACTCTCATTGACTCATCATCAAACTGATTTTATATTAAGAAAAGAAAAACATATTTCTTACTAGAACTAATGAACTTCTTGGCTTGGTTGGAACTTACCAGTGAGATCTTTGGATTACCTTTATACACATTGATAATGCAGGACTTCCCATCCTTGATCAGTTAGTATTTTTTGTCTCTCTGCATGAATATTGCATCCCTCATATACATGTAAGGGCTTCCAAACACTACTCCACATACATCAAGGGGTACTACATTCAATTCCACTTCATCAAACAAATCAACACTTACAAAAAATTTAATCGTACACAGTTTCGTTACCTTTATATTTGCATCCTTATTTACCCAACCCAATGGATAGGGGCTAGGATGATTGTGAACCTCTAATCCAATCTTGCTAACCAGATTTGTTGCTATGAGATTAGCCTATGAACCAGAGTCGAACAAAGAATCCATATTGGTCTTCTTGACCAGAATATTGATGTGGAAAATCTTGTTCATCTCCTTCTCTTCCTGGTGATGAAGGCTACTCAAATTCACCTCCTTCTACATAGATGTGCATAAAATATTTTCATCCACATCTGAACTAGTTTCAACCCAATTGCTTGAATCTGTGACTAGAAGGTTATTTTTCTTTCCATCCTTCTTACGGTTCTTCGAGTTCATCTCTGGATGTAGTTTCCAACTCTTTTTTTTAGTGTGGCCATCAATGTTGCAATGATTGCAATGGTTGCTAGGTTATTTTCACTGATGTGTAGTGGTTGTTGTCTTCTTATCTTTTTTCCTCTTTCCACTTCTTCTTCCCTTCCTTGGAATCTTAATGTTGCTCTGTCTGCTTCGAACCACTTGGTTTCCCCTTCTTTTGGCCTATGTTTCCCAGGTATTGTGTCTACACACATGCCTCATCAACTGGCCTTGGCTTGAAGAGCGTCAACTACTTTCATAGATGACTATGTAAACCCCCTAGATACTTGAGGAGTACATCTAGGTTATTGGGAGAGATACCCAACACGATGGTCATCTTTCTGAACTCAGTGGTTTACTCATGTACACTCTACCCTTGCCTCTACCTGAATTAGTGCCACCGGATCCATTGGTCCTCTACATACCCTATAGGGTAGAATTGGGACTCGATGAGGGTTTTTAAGTCCTCCCACCCAGTTATTGGTGGATCGCCCTCCAACCTAAGTGTTTTTGTATGGCTTTCCCACGAGGTTAAATCATGGCCCTCTAACTTCAATCTATCAAATGAAATCTTCTACTCTTCATCTATATGGTCAACACTAAAATAAACTTTTATTTGTTGCAACCAATGATTTAATTTTAATGCATCAATCTCACCTTGGTATGTCTTTATGTCCACTTTTTCTTCCATCTTGAATAGGGACTATGAAGGGTTCATGGCACTCGAACTCGGTTGCTCTTTCTTGGATTCTTTCTGATCTTCCAATTTCCCCTCTGATCTGTTCTCTGAGTTAGAGCCTCCATCATCTTTGAACGGTCTGATATTTCTCGCTAGAGCCTCCATGAGGAGGTTCATATTGAAACTAATGTAAGCAACTTGCACTTCCAACTGCTCAAATCTCTCTTCTACTAGATCTCAAGGGTTATTATGAACAAACTCATCCACCATGGATAGGGTTTCTGCAACTATTGTTTAAGTTGATTATTGGATCCTACAACTTCCCACAAATACCCAATATGAAAACTTGCTCTGATACCAATTTGATCTGTAAACGATCATAGATATTCCACTGGAACAATTCGTCACAACAAATCTGATAAACAAAATTGAAATCTACACTATGAAAGTTAAATTTCTTTAGATTCCAGAATACTTAGTTATTGATTGTTTGCTTCTGCATGTAATAGATAAAATGTGGAAAATAGAGAATAATAAAATACAATCACACGTCATCTACAAGATACCACAAAGATTTTCTCTAGGAAACCCTTACGACAGAAAACACAACTAGAAGGTGAGGTTGTTCTGCTCTCTTTTCTCTGGTATAAAATGATACAAGTACAAAGAAAGAGGAACTCTCTTCAGAGTTTCCTTTGGCATGTGGCATGTATGGTTGCTTATAGTTTCTTCTATCTCTAATGACTCCATTCTCTTTCTATGCCCATTAGAATGTCTCTTCTACATTAATATTCATGCCCCTAACCTATTATTCATGGATGTAAGGTCCTTGTCCATATTTTGTATCTCCTCTTCAATAATATTCTTCAATTATGTTCTTTACTTGTCCTTGTTGTAACTCTAGCTCTACAAGAAGAATGCATACCAAGAAAATTGTTAGATACATCACAATTCCAGTTTTGTATCATTCTCTTTCAAGCGTTGGTATTTATGCACTTTGTCAATTTTATCAAATCAAGGTTATTGCCCTCTTTCTTCTCAAGTTTTCAATATTTCTAAATTACTTCTCCAAAATTTGAGCCATCCAAATTATTCC
>JZKD02S1628039.1:588548-600674 GCA_000966675.3 Picea glauca | reverse complement strand
TCCATCGGTGGAAGCATATCTGGATAATTTTCCACGGAAAACCATAAATCGTTTAGCTACGGCCATGCAATTTCGTGATATTTTGTGGCTTGTAATATATTTTGGGCAGGGAAAACAAAATTACACATTTACAGATATGGATGGAGAAGCGCAAAGGTTCATGTTTCTGTCTATCTTTTAGACATTTCGTTGACTCTCTTTTACTATGTGTAGATATTACTTGTTCTCCGGTGCATACCAGCTTCCATTCATGGTCATTGTATTTTGTGCGTTCCCACATTCAAACAAATAGAAAAGATTGACAAAATGAAGGAGTCTTAACAACATCGGTTGAAGAGGATATAGAAAGGTGCATGCTTGTACTTTTATTTCATATCGAGTTGTTTTATATTTCATTTATTGTCTGTATATGTGTTCACCTAGTTTATTATATGTAGATGTTGTGTGCCTTCCTACATGATAACTTATCTTCTTTACATGCCTTCCTGCATACTAACCTGCTTCATGTTCGTTGTGTTTTTGTTGCATTGCTACATTTAAACAAATAGAATGCTTGAAGATGATGATGGACTCTTTCGCGAGTAAATAGTCTGGTTTCTCTTTCTTTTACATGTTTGTCTTCATTATAACTTATCTTCATTACATGCCTTCCTGCATACTAACCTACTTCATGTCCGTTGTGTCTTCGCTGCATTGCTACATTTAAACAGACAGAATGGTTGGAGAGGATGATGGACTCTTTGGTGAGTAAATAGACCTTTTTCTCTTTCTTTTAGATGTATGTCTTCATACTAACTTGCCTTCATGTCCATTGCATATTCAACATTGCTACCTTGGAAAAACCAGGTTGGTTGGACAAGAAGATGAATTGTTTTTTGCAATAGCAGAAGGTTCTGCGGTACAATCTTCTAAAAGGTATACCAACTATGTTGGTAAATTAAATATACATACCGGGTGGGGGCATATAATATTAGACTTGAAAATGATGTCTTGGCAGCAATGGGCCTTTCTGCCCTCCCTATCTCTATTTTTTCCATTTTCTATTATCCCTTTTGTTTTCTAATTCATCGTCTTAGTGTTCTTTCCGAAAATGCCTTGGTGCGCCGGTTGGAGGACTAACGGTTTCACATCTATAGTCGAACTTCTACCTTATTCCATAGTTACCCACTTTGTCGATTGCGGGTGCTAGGCTGGCAGGTTCAAGATTGCTCCCCTGGCTTCTGGGGATCTGTGATATACAGATTGGTCGTGGTGCCCCACCCTCATGCCTTGTTTACTGTTAAACATTTTTCCAGTTAAACTAATCAAATGCATACAAATTTACAATTATTTAGTCCTTCTGATTGACAGTATACAATGCATATGCTTGTTTAGTCCTAATGTTCATCTGCACATTCATGCATCAGAAAAAGTTGGACTACTAACATGGGCATGAGCAGTGAGTCATCCTAGACATCAGCAAACTAACAAGGCCAAAGGTAAAGATGCATACGCTCTGCTCTTACTATGTTTACCAAACAAATATCCTCGGTTATATATTCATCTATGGCATGGTGAATATGTTGATTTCATTTGCAATACATGGTTTGTAGTTCACAAGAAGTATCAACAAGTACAAGCGAGACGTCAAACATGTTGCATGTTCTGCAGACTAAGAGGTGTGGTTGCAAAACTCTGGCTCCATAGTTCATCAAAGATATGCGTGTACTTGTAGATTTATGCCAATGAAAGAAGAATACAAAAAAAAAATGCACACTACCATTCAATTTAGTTTTCCTGTTCAAAAATTGTCACCAGGTCTAGAGTTGTAACACCCAAAGTACTATCAATAGAGGGCTTGAATAGCCGCGGAACTGGACAAGTGTTCATCGAGGACATAATGGTCGTCTATAGCACCTACTTGGACAAGGCAAACAAAACTAGATCCATTATGCATGCTGACATGACAGACAAGGAGGCTATGATGACAGTGACACTGACTATTCCTACACAACTTGTCCAGAAACATGCAGAAAAGATATTGTCGGGTAATGGGATATCCATTACAAATTTTAATATATTGCCCAAAATAGTATATGACTGTGGTGATTGTGATCAAATTATTTTTCTCAACGAAACAAGTATTGTGGAAAAAAATTCCGTTGTTTGTTCAGAATATTGTTTCGTCCCAGACGTGACTATCAGGCAACTTGCACAGAGCACTGATATTTACCCAATCAGAGCGATTGGTCCAGCTGTCACATTGGCGAGCAAACTTGGCTCACAACACATTCTCCATATAAAGGAAGGAGATTCGGACATCGACAAGGAAATGGTACCGCTTTTCATATCCAATTTTGTCCTTTACTTTCACATTTGCATGTATCTCGGTTAAGTTACACAAATATTGAACTGTTCCATGTTGCAGTTGTAATTGTTCGATACGTATTCAAATGTTTTTTCGTCAATGGAGCAGCAAAGCATAAAGGGCAGATTCCACTTATGCTCTTCAAGAATATAAGAAAGAAAAGGAATGTTAGAAAGGATCTTTTGGACAACCTAGGCAATGCTTGTAATAGAGTTGTGAGAAGATATAGTACAGGATCTGAAGAAACTAGCTAGCTCTACAACTGTTGTGCGTATACATCCACAAAATCATCCTCACTTTTCTTATACAAATAGCCTTCAACAAATTTCTACGGCCTGTTTTATTTTATTTTATTTTTTTTAGGGGGGGGGGGGTTGCAGTTGTGTATTATATTGTTCAATGTATTAATTCCTATGCTTGTGTTCCCAGGTTGAAGGTGTTTTAGTTGCAACCAATGCATACTCAACCCCCTTTGAACATGTATGTGCGAAATGCAACTCTTCTTCTTCTACCTCTGCTTTGATAAGTGATGATACGATTGATTGTCTGTGATGTGGTGAAAAATGTCCATATATACATGGACATTGCGTCAATGTTGCCATCCGAACCGTGAACAACACAACCGTTCATTGTACAGTTAGGAAGCCTCTATTACAAACTGTGCTTCCTAAGTTGGCAGAATTGTCGTATGAAACGTATTTATTAAAAAAGGCAAGCAATGTCTACATGTTGCGGGACCTTCGGATACACAACAAATTCACCTTAAATGAGGACAATGCAATTTTTCATATCGGTTGAAGAAGGGAAAAGAAATATATGTCATACTTTGGCAGGAAATGAAAATACCTCATGTGTCTCTGTAATATTTCTTCAACATCCAGATGAATGTTTGTTGGACTCGACTACTTGGGATTGCATGCGCATAAGATTGTTCGGTCCAAAAAATGGGAAGCATGGCAGCAAACCCCATATATCCCATGGCCCTGGTTATTTTCTACTAGGAACATATACCAAATGCAAGAGAAAATGAATGCGGTGATGTCTTTTCTTTGTATATCAAATTGTTTGATGCAAAGGTCGATGCATCCTACTCTATGGAACTTTGTGGGAACTTGCTTGCGGCTTGTTTGAAGTTTAGTTGGTTCTTGGTTGTTTGCTTCATCTGTCAATTTGTATATTGCAAAACTTCGACTATTGTTTGGAGGACATGGAACAATAGAATTGAATTTTATAGCCAGCTAGCCCGCAAATCCGCCTGATAATTTCTATGGCGTTGTGACGCAAATGTAGTATGTGGCTTGTTTTAGCATTTTTCCTTAATCGATGAACTTGGTAAAATTAATCTCCTGGAATAATTTGAAATCAATGAATATACATTGTGTGAAGTGAAATTGTGCTATCATATCAACAAGAGGTCCTTAAAATTCAAATTGCTCATTGTTTTAGCATTTTTCCTTAATCGATGAACTTGGTAAAATTAATCTCCTGGAATAATTTGAAATCAACGAATATATATTGTGCGAAGTGCAATTGTTCTATCATATGAACAAGAGGCCCTTAAAATTCAAATTGGTCATTGGTATGCTTGCAATGATAGAATTTTAAAAAACTTTCTTTTGTTTCCTTCATTTTTTTTAAAATAAGCGATTTAACATCCTTTGATAATTTTATGTAATTAAACTGTACAATATCAATATTTGATATTAATAATTTAGTATTTGAAAATATTTTTTTTAGATAATGTTAGATAGGATGACCATCCATAAACAATCATAATCTTGAGCCTGCCAGTCCTGGAGTCCTTCTGTCAATTTGTATGTCGTGGAACTCTGAGTGTTGTTTGGAGAACATGGGACAATAGAAGTGTAATGTTGAGCCAAAAAGCCTGCAAGTCCGCCTGTCAATTTGTAAATCACAGAACTCTGGGTGCTATTTGTAGGACATGGAACAATAGAGGCTCAATTTTGAGCCCGCCAGCTCGAGAACCCACAATCCAAAAAGTGGCTAAGTATGGAATGAAGGATCTGTACATGCTCTATAAAATCTCATGTCCATACTTTATAAAAGTACATGTTTACTATGTATTTCTCATTTCTCAGAAAATTTCTAGGTGTGGAAGTTGGCGGATGCACGTGTTCAGATTTCCACTTACTTTTATATCACTAGGCCGACCAAATTGTACAAACTTTCTTGTCTAATTAAATTGTGTAATATCAATATTTAATATTAATAATTTAGTATTGAAAATAATGTTTTTAGATCATGTTAGATAGTTGATAAGGATTACCATCCGTAAACAATGGCAATATTGACCCCGCTAGCCCTGGAGTCCGTCTGTCAATTTGTATATCGTGGAACTCTGAGTGTTGTTTGGAGGACACAGAACAATAGAAGTGCAATGTTAAGCCAGCCAACCCGCAGGTCTTCTTGTCAATTTGTATATCGCGGAATTGTGGGTGCTATTTGTAGGGCGCGGAACAATAGAGGCCCAATTTTTAGCCCGAGAACTCGCGATCCAAAAAGTGGCCAAGTATGGAATGCGAGATCCGTACATGCTCTATAAAAATTTCATGTCCATACTTTATAACAGTACATACTTAATATGTATTACTCATTTTTCGGAAAACTTCTAGGTACGGAAGTTGGCAGATTCACGACTTCAGATTTCACTTGCTTTTATATCACCAGCCCGACTGACCGCTTCCCAGTTTGATATTGTAATAAACGAATATAAACTAGCCCAAGTCCAATTGTGCTATCACATCAACACGAGGCCCTTAAAATTCAAATATCTCGCAAGTCCTCTTGTCAATTTGTATATCATGGAACTCTAGGTGCTATTTGTAGGGCACGGAACAACAGAGGCCCAATTTTGAACCCGCCAGCCCGAGAACCCGCAATCCAAATAGTGGCTAAGTATGGAATGAGGGATCTGTAAATGCTCTATAAAATCTCATTTCCATAGTTTATAAAAGTACATATTTAGTATGTATTACTCGTTTCCTTCGAATGTTGTTTAGAAGACACGAAAAAATAGAAGTGCAATGTTGAGTGAGCCAGTCCACAAGTTCGCCTGTCAATTTGTATATCACGGGACTCTGGGTGCTATTTGTAGGATACAAAGCAATAGAGGCCCATTTTTTATCTCGCCATACCGAGAACCCGTGATCCAAAAAGTGGCAAAGTATGGAATGCGGGATCCATATATGCTCTATAAAAACCTCACGTCCATACCTTTTAAGAGTACATACTTAGTATGTATTACTCGTTTTTCGGAAAACTTCTTGATGTGGAAGTTGGTGGATTCACGAGTTCATATTTCAATTACTTTTATATCACCAGCCCGACCGACCGCTTCTCCGTTTGATATTGTAAGAAATGAATATACACTGGCCCAAGTCCAATTGTGTTATTACATCAACATGAGGCCCTTAAAATTCAAATAGTCCGCAAGTCCTCTTGTCAATTTGTATATCGCGAAACTCTGGGTGCTATTTGTAGGGCACGGAACAACAGAGGCCCAATTTTGAGCTCATCATCTCGAGAACCCGCGATCCAAAAAGTGGCTAAGTATGGAATGAGGGTTGCGTACATGCTCTATAAAATATCATGCCCATACTTTATAAAAGTACATATTTGGTATGTATGACTCATTTCTTGGGAAATTTTCTAGGTGCGGAACTTGACGGATACACATGTTCAGATTTCCACCCATTTTTATGTCAACAACCCGACCGACCTCTTCCAAGTTTCATATTATACAAAAATTTTGGAACGCAAGTTTCTGAGTACGTAGGTTTTTCTTTGAAATAAGATATTTCATATCCTTTAATAATTTTATGTAATTAAATTGTACAATATCAATATTTAATATTAATACTTTAGTATTGAAAATAATGTTTTTAGGTAGTGTTAGATAGTTGATAGGGATCACCATCTGTAAACAATTGCAAGCTTGAGCCCGCCATCCCTGGAGGCCATCTGTCAATTTGTATATGGCGGAACTCCGAGTGTTGTTTGACAGACACAAAACAATAGAAATGCAATGTTGAGGGAGCCAACCCGCAAGTCCGCCTATCAATTTGTATATTGAAGAACTCTTGGGTGCTATTTGTAGCTCATGGAACAATAGAGGCCCAATTTTGAGCCCACTAGACCAAGAACCCGCGATCCAAAGATTAGCTTAAGTATGGAATGCAGGATCAGTACATGCTCTATAAAATCTCATGTATGTACTTTCTAAAAGTAGATATTATGTATTACTCGTTTTTTCAGAAAATTTCTTGGTAAGGAAGTTGGTGGATTCATGTATTCAGATTTCACTTACTTTTGTATCACCAGCCCGACCAACCGATCGTTTCCCCGTTTCATATTGTACAAACCTTCTTGTCTAATTAAATTGTACAATATCAATATTTAATATTAATAATTTAGTATTGAAAATAAAGTTTTTAGATTATGTTAAATAGTTAATAGGGATTACCATCCATAAACAATCGCACTCTTGAGGTCGCTAGCCCTGGAGTCCGTCTGTCAATTTGTATATCGTGGAACTCCGAGTGTTATTTGTATGGCATGAAACAAAAGGAGTGCAATGTTGACCGAGCTAGCCCATAGGTCCGCTTGCCAATTTGTATATCACGAAATTCTGGATGTTATTTGTAGGCCACGGAACAATAGATGCCCAATTTAGAGCCCGCCAGCCTGAGAACCCGTGATCCAAAAAGTGGCTAAGTATGGAATGTGGGATCCGTACATGCTCTATAACATCTCATGTTCATACTTTATAGTACATATTTAGTGTGTATTACTCATTTTTCAGAAAATTTCTAGTTTCTCTTTTCTCTCAGCTTTCCCTTTCTTTACTTACTCGTTTTTTAGAAAGTGTCTAGGTGTGGAATTTAGCAGATTCACATCTTCAGATTTCCATTGTTACTTTTATATCTCCATCTCGACCAATCGCTTCCCCATTTCATATTGAACAAACTTTTTGAATCGCGGGTTCCTGCGTAGGCAGGTTTAACATTGCGTTTTCGTTGTTCCGTCACGTGCAACTAGCACCCGGACTTCCGTGATTTACAAATTAGCAAACAAACCCCCCTTCATATCGTATGCTTTCTCTTTCTGTTTACTTGGTCCTTTTTCTCAATGTCTCATGCTTTTATATACAGAACCCGAAGTTTAGCAATATACAATTTTTTCTCTCGCCATTGCACTTATGTTGTTCCCCTACGCACAAACAGCAGCTGAAATTCTGCAACATACAAATTGATGGCCGATATCTGTCATTGAGATGCAATATGACCATTGGCCCTTCATGTCTCCTGGGTATATCTTCTGCCCTTTTTCTTTTGTAACCCGCCCGACCGCTTTCCATACTTGGGCATTTCTTGGAATCAGTTTTGTGGGTTAGCGGGTGCACGAAATGTACAATGCTTTGTCGCAATTCACCATCACCGCTACCTTCATACTTGTTTCTAGATATTCAATAATTAAGCTTTAATGTTAGTAGTTCATCCTGCAGGAACCGTTAAGATTGTCGTTAATGTCCAGAAGTCTGGAGAAGATTTGTCATTACTACGAATTAAACAAAGAATTGCGTAGAAGTATGTTATCATTTCCAAGTATTCATTTCAAACATGATGCAATCTATTTTTGTGCGTCGGTGAATTGGCGCCTTTAAGAAATTTCTAATTCTTAATCTCTCTTCGTCATCACCATGACCTTCACACTTTTTTCTAAATATGAAATTAGTGAGTTGTAATGGTAACAACTCATTCTACACGAACCCTGGAGATTGTCATTGATAAATGAAAGGCTTGAGGAGATATTCTATTGATACACATTAAAACATAATTTGAGGAGGGTTATATTATCCCTCCCCAATTTTCATTTCAAACATCGTCTCGAGCAAACGAAAATTATCGTTAACTTGTGGTAGCCGTTCTGTCCAGATATAGTAAACACATTCGAGCATAATGGCTAGAGGTTCCACTATTCCAGGGAATATTCTTACTATTCATCTCCCTCCGCCCAGGAGCAAAAAAGGAGATGGTCCCTTGGTACACTGAGAGATATATTTCAAGCCAAAGAATTCCAAGGAAACCCTGCCTACTCAGAGAACTTGCCCAGTTGCATTGATGGTTGGCGCAGAGGTTGATGTCATGGATTCTAAGCCCGAAGAAGATGATTTGATGGGAGATGATACGACAATGGATGATGGAAATGTAGAGACTCTTCCCACTACTGCACCCAAATTGAAATCAACCATAACAGGCGGAACTTCCCGTCTCAGTGATGGTGGTCCTGACAACACCAAAAGGAGTTTTAGAAAAGAAACTGACGTTGAACACAATAGTCACTTTGCAGCGCGAAAGTGGGAATTCCAGAGTTCCAAATTAGTCCGTTATGGGTGGAAGAGTTTCATTGTAAAGAAATGATATGTTGATGCTCCTAGAGATATATTTCAAGCCAAAAAATTATTCACTTGCGGGACTACTGTCATGTTCTCTGCATATACAATTAACATCTTTGGGAATCAGGTCCATAACTCTCACTGCTGCAAGGCATTTTTATACTAGTCATCTCCTTCAACCCACAATGGACTAATTTGGGCCTCTGAAATTGCACGTGTAACCTGTGTCCCTGAATTTTTTTTGACTATGCAGAGGCAGTTTCTAGTTGTGTCCTAAGTTTCAGTTAAGGGCTATTCCATTTTCCCTGCAATGTTTTTCATCTTCTTCCTCACAGGAAGCTTCTAAAAACTATCAATTTTACCATAGGATGATTCATCGAGGAGAAAACTGCAAGGATCCTGCATACTGCGGATCCCGTGTCTTTGTTTGTGGCAGATACGTTCAATGTTTTGGCCTGAAGAACTGGGTCCAATTTCTAAGGATAGATGTACAATACTCGATGTTTTTCTTTTTTTTTTAAATGGATTTGCTATTAAAAAAAATTTCCTTGGAGTCTTCATTGTTGCTTCTTTTCTGGATTTAACGCCTGTTCTCATTGGCATGGTTCGGTGCTCTCGTAGTTCTTCGATATTGTGTTTTCTTAGGTTATTTTTTCTAAGATGGAACATCTAATAATTATATGACATTGTACTGTGTCAATCTACCAACCTTTTATGCAAACAAAAAATGGATTACACACAATTTCAAACCAACGTTCAATTCTATTTGTAATGCAGATAGATTATAGCAATACCAATGTACCATCTTCCAACAAAATTGTCATTCTTGTTTCTAGACATGCAGTTATTAAGTTTTAATGCTAACAACCCATAATGCAAGAAGTTTAATACTTAATTTAATTTGTTACATTCATGGAAGAATGTATCAAGAACACAGTTACACCCACACGTTCCAATAAAATCTAATCTTCAACAAAGCATTTGCTGGAAATTAGTAGAAAATGAAGTTTAATAGTTAAGTTAATATGTTACAGTCATGGAAGAATGTATCAAGAACATACTTACATGCACAGGTTGCAATAAAATCTAATCTTCAACAATGCATTTGTTGACAATTAGTAGAAAATGATGGTTTTTCAACAATGGTGCTTCTTTGAAACCAATTCGCACTTACGAAAACTTCCCTCCACCTTTCTATTTTCCCACTCTTGTATTCCCTGTAGTTTCTCTTCCTGGTTACTTAATCATTTTTTTCTGAAAATGCCTTGCTGGGCGGCTTGGCGGATTCACACGTTTCTACCGAGCGCTTCCTGTTTCTTTAAATTGGCCCTCTATTGTTTTGTGTCCTACAAGTAGCACCCAGAGTTCCACGATATACAAATTGACAAGAAGAATTGCACACTGGCTGGCTCAACATTGCACTTCTATTTTTCCGTGACCTCCAAACAACATTTGAAGCTCTGCGATATACAAATTGACACATGGGCTCCAGGGCTGGCGGGCTCAATATTGCCTTTGTTTACAGATGGAAAAGTGCTAAAACAAGCCATACCACATTTGTGCCACAGAAGCTATATTAAAGGGAAAATCATTTCCTCTATAGTTATGTGTCCTACAAACAACACGCACAGTTCCGCACTATACAAATTGACAACCGGACTTGCGTGTTGGTTGGCTAAAAATGCCTCAGAGTTCCGCAATATACAAATTGATAGACAAAGCATACAACCAAGAACCAAGTAAACTCGCGGATCGTATTTTTGGTCGTTGTTTTTTGTGCCCACCAACTTCGCACTTATTTCCAAGTATATATCTTGGCAGGAAAATGGGATATATGTTACAGATGTGAATATATTGGTCCTTCTTTTCCGTCTTCTATACTTGGCCAAATATTCATTTCTCTTTTCCTTGAACTTTATCTTTCTTGTCACTTATTCATTTTTTCGAAAATGTATGGTTGCATGTGTGGGCAGACTTGCGGGTTCACGCTTTCACTCATGCTCTTATATAGCGTCATCGACCAACTGCTTCCACATTCCATACCCAGACACTTCTCCGACTGCGGATTCCCGGTAGGTGGGCTCTAGATTGGACTTCTATTGTTCGATGACCTGCGAACAGTAACATCACTTCCGCGATATACAAAATTGTTACAAATGTGAATATCTTGGCCCTTATTTTTCGTCTTCTATACTTGGCCAAATATCCATTTTCCTTTTCCTTGAACTTTCTCTTTCTCATCACTTATTCATTTTTTCGAATATGTCTAGTTGCGTGTGTGGAAAGACATGCGGGTTCACGCTTTCACTCGTGCTCTTATATCGTGACACCGATCGACCGCTTCCCCATTCCATACCCAGACACTTCTCCGACCACGAATTCCCGGTAGGCGGGCTCTAGATTAGACTTTTGTTTTTCCATGGCCTACGAACAATACCGTCACTTCCGCGATATACAAACTTACAACCGGACTCAGATCATACCCTCTTCCGTATTATGGTCCACCTATCATGCCCCCTTCCGTGGTATACATTTTGCACTAAAAACTTTCGAGAAATACAATTTAACCGTCGGGTCCTCACGTCTTCTGTGGAACTATTATCACCCCATTTTGAAGCTCGTCTAACCGCTTTCCATACTTCACCATTTCTTCGAATTTCTTTGGTGGATCGTCGGTTTGGCGGGTTCAAGAAATATTCCACCTATCATGCCCCCTTCCGTGGTATACATTTTGCACTAAAAACTTTCGAGAAATACAATTTAACCGTCGGGTCCTCACGTCTTCTGTGGAACTATTATCACCCCATTTTGAAGCTCGTCTAACCGCTTTCCATACTTCACCATTTCTTCGAATTTCTTTGGTGGATCGTCGGTTTGGCGGGTTCAAGAAATATTCAATTCCTAGTCGTTGTTTCTTGTGCCCGCGCCCCTTTGCAATTATCAATTAGCAACTATATATAAGATCTTATTTCTAGGAATGCAATTAGCAAGCGCTAATTTCACACATCATGGAATGTCATTTGTGCGTCGTCAGGTTGGTTCGTTCATGAAAAATTCAATCCTCACTTCCGAGAATGAGTCCGCCCAACTGTTTCCCTATTCCATACTTGGCCACTTTCCCAGAATTCCGCAACTATACAAATCGGTCGCTGAACTGCCCCATCATGATCTCTTTCGTTTTACACATTTTGCAGTCACAAATTCTGATACATAAAATTTGACCATGGAACACTCGCCTCTCCTGAGTATCCCCATAACCGTTTTTTGAATCCCGTCCAATCGCTTTTCAGACCTTTCCATTCTTTCCTTTCTCTCCCCCGTCTTCATGACCTTCGCACTTGTCTATAATAAAAGAAAAAAAATT
>JZKD02S1628039.1:552719-565692 GCA_000966675.3 Picea glauca | reverse complement strand
CATCTTAGTATTTATTGCCTCCAACTTAGCTTCCATCTCTTGTAGTTCATCTTTTGTTACTATCTTCTTTTGTAAATCATTTATGTCCCTACGCATTTCTTCACCTTCAACAAGAATCCAAGTAGGATTGTCTAGAGGCTTATTTGTTGCAGAAGTTCCCTTTTTAGGTGGCATGTTGGCCATGTATCCCTTTTGAACCTTGATTTTGAGGTGGTTCTACTAAACAATCTTTCTTCTGTTGTATCTCCCAAGTTTTGACCCTTCTGGGTATGAATATTTATTTTATGTAGTTCTCTAATATTTCTTCTCTGCAATGCCACAGGTCTAATCAAAATTGGATGTGCCAAGTGGAATTTACGGTAACTTCCCCACAACTTGTTGATTTTTGGCCTTTCCAGGAGATATCACTTGTATAGTGTTCCCCGCACAAAATAATTGATATAAAATTCTGAAACTCATACCATAAATACTACAGACTATCCACTATCTAATGAAACCAGTCTTACTCAATTTGGATACTCTAGGAAGAATTTATGATTGTTTTACCTGGAACACATTCTTGAGACTAGTCAATAGGACTAGTCAGATACCCTATCTTCCATAGGGTGTATCTACAAATGTAAGATGAACCAGAAGCTTAAGTTTTTACCTTACCACATATACCTTGCTAATTTCTATGAATATCCTCCAGAGTTCAGGGTCTGAAACATTACAGAAAAAAAATTTATAGCGAAAATTCCGTAATGACTCAGTTCAGGATGATTCTAGAACCATATCTTGCACAGGGTGTATCTTCGAAAGTATAAGGCCTTAGGAGATGAAATTGTAACCCATCATACCTTGATCCATCTGCTAAATATCCTCCAAGTTGTTTCTTTTGAAACGTTGTATAAAACAAGTTATAGCAAAAATGCCAATGTGTCTCAGATGTAGCAACGAAACCTCAAGACCTTGAGCTCTAATACCATATGTTAAGAACCAAATATCAATATAGAATATAAAAACCTTAGAATAAGTACTCAATGCCTTGAAAAAAAGATAATTTAAGATAATAAGCCTCTTCAAGGGGGCAACCTCCTTTTACCCCACATAAATGTTCAAGTACAAGATGACTCCAAATGAAAATGTATCCTTGGTATATATAGGAGACTAGGAGGTATAATTACAACTAATGGAATAAAGTTGACATAAATAAAATAACATTACTAATGTGATATGCCCCAATTAAGGGGTAATGATCCAATATTAGGGCTTAACATTCATCCATATTTACTTCTTATCAACCATGACAAGACAATAATGAGTCATCTTTACATCAAACAATCTTGGGTCCATTACCCAAACCTTTGTGTTGCGGGGCTTTCTTCAAGGGTTGGCATCAACAACAACCAACCTTAATCAATAGATCGATGCTAGCCTGACTTGTGGACTACATCAATCTGATAAATGGGAGCTCGATAGGCCTTCGGGCTTCGACTTTCGGAAAGTTTAATTTAACACGATGAACCATATTTCTGATATGAAAATTTTGAGGGAGATCATTTGACAAGCTTGCGGATTATGGGCTTTGGAAATTCCACAAAGAGATGTCTTCTTATCATCCTGATGGGAAAACCTAAGAATGAAATCTCGATGGAGGAATTTCGATCGGCTTTGGAATCCAATGGTTGGATTGATTAAGAAACCAAGCAAGTGGAGTAACCCAAGAGCCCAAAGATCTAATGGTTGGGAAAGGTGAGTCTAATGACTCATCGAGTTTTGGATTTTAAAAATTAGTATGAGAAAGGTATATTTTCAATCCTATAAGGAGACTCTGAACAGGTGGATCTGATAGCCTTACAGGATTTGGATTCTGGGGACAACTTGGAGAAAATGGTAAATCAACTTCCCAGTGGGGAAGAGACCGATAAGATATGTCTAATGGTTAAGGTTCTCTGTAAGGATCAAGGTTCCAACTGAGGGTTAAGGTCCCAACCATGGATCAAGATTCTAAAAAAACAATAGAAAACAGTCAAATTCAGGCCTTGGAATAGAAATGAAATAAATAGAAAATAATGCATGGTGATAAAAGAAAATCCAATTGGGGTTTGGGAAAGACAAGGCTTAATTATGAACGTTGGATTCAATGAGGATGAAGATCTAATTAGATAGAAGTATGGCCAAGAGGAACAAAATAAAGGGATACCCACAGGAATTACAAGGTTGAAGTGGTCAATTAAACAAAAATGTGTTTTCCCACAACACACATGAGATTTCCATATTTTTTCAGTAATTGGAATCCCTTCTCTTGATTTCCCTTCATGTTTTGTGACCAAATGAACATGATCTTTTGTTTCATAATGATTCTCTAAGGACTTGGAGTAGCATAAATGTCACACACACAACCCCCTAAGTACCTTTTAGGAGATGGGGTATTAAATTTTCGCTTCTTCTAATAATATTGAATCATCTCTATCAAATATCCACCATCTTTTGCTTGTCAAGAACTTTCCAACGACAGTAAGTTTGCACAGAAATGAGCTCTAGGAAAAGAGTTATGACCCTCCGAAGATTCTCGGTTTTACATAGGCAACATCTCTCTTACTGTGATGTGGCATCCTCGTGACATTTCGGTGTCCATGCCAACTAATGTGGTGACACCCTCGTCCCGACGGGGCACTAGCATAAACTACCACGGTGGAATTTCATTCCACGCATGCCTATAACCATTCGTCGCTCAGACCTTCTTTTGGCGCAATATTTGCTTCCCTCCAACGAGTATGGTATCGAGAAATATTCCCTCTCCTATGAACCAATTAAAATTTGACATTGATATTTCTTATAATACCGCTCTTTGGTATCCAATTACTTAAACCTTATTAGGAATAATTAATATTCACTAATTAATTATCCTTGTAAACGAAATCTTCACTTAGACAAATAATTTACTTAATAATTATGCCCAATAATTAATGGGTATTTACTTTTTTTCTTTCTTCCCCTTAGAAGTAGTTTAGTACTAATTTAATCATTACTCATAAGACAATTATAAGTAATTATATTATAACGGGATAAGGTTAATTAAGCCAGCATATACTTAAGTTGATTAACCTCAATTATTTTTTATAATTCATTTCCCTCTCTCAATGCGCAACTCCACACCAAATTTCATGTAATTTAACATATATATAATTATATAGGGAGAGAAGGGAAAAATAATATATTTAAATATTATATGATATCACATTAATTTCAGACTCCTTTCATAAGCACACTCCTCATACCTCTGATGGCCAGACTCAGAAGGATTTGATCTTTGCATTAATTTAATATATGCAATAAATGTTAAATCAACTTGGACTTGAAGAACATGTACTCCTCTCAACACTCTGACCCCAATCACAAGAGAGTAGGGTTTAATATTAATATATTCATTTAAAACTTTATAACACTCATGCCATTGCTCCGACGACTTCGGGATTTGTTATAACACTTCTTTCCATCCACTCTGAATAGACTTTAGGTCTTGGTATTTGTGCGCTTCATTCGTAACTCAGATGGCCAGTCATGGAAGAGAAAATAAATATTATATTTTAATTTATTTAAAGTCTCAAATGTCTAGGCCATCGCTTTGATGGTTTCATACTTTACTTGCATGCTCTGGTCTCAAACCTCCGAATGGTCAATTCCGAAAGAGGTATGGTACAAATATTTGTTGAGTGTGATTTTTAATGTTAGCACCATAGGCCAGACTACGAAGGGATTTATTTTTCTCTTGTAATTAATTTTAAACTGTAAAAATAAAAGGAAATATGACAATTTCTCAGACTTTATCCCTTTAGAAATAAAACATATTCTCAGGAAATTCGTTCAAGAATGCATGGCCATTTGTGTAGAGTGTGAATTATGAATCCAGGTAAACTTAGCACTATTGGATCCTTTACATCAAAAGGATATAAGTTCCATATCTCCATTCTCCCGCACAAGGTAGAGATTCATAGATTTAATATGTGATATTTATAATTCTTATTATTTAACTATCAAATATTTAAATGGTAAAATTAGGAATTTTGTCATGCTTTACCATTATTCATCTTTTCCCAGAAAGCATAGGAATGCACATTTACACTAAATTGTTTATGTCATTTATATTAACACTCCCTTGCGCATTCAATGTCTGGTAAGGTTTAATTTGAAGTTTTGTTTAATTAAACATGTAATTAAAAGGAAAAGAAAACTATTTCTTATTTTCCGAGCTTTTAAAATAATAAAATAAAATCCTAATCCAAGGCAATCTCTCTACTATGGAAATTAAAAACGTAATTATATCTCTTCCTCTTCATGGGTAAATGAGTAAAATTTCTTCTTCTTACCGATCTTTAACTGCTTTACTGACATTTCCCTCTTCATGCCTCATGCTTTAGCTGCTTTACTGACATTTCCCTTTTATCTTCCTGGTCCTTTCCCAGACTCTTGGCCTTTGTCATATGCCTACAATGATTTCAAACAACAAGCATATAAATCACAATGTCATGCAAAAACATTTTTACTGTTGTTCAAAACTCAAGAGGGAATATTTATATCAACACAATACTTATATGTGCAATTTCATGGATCTGCATCCAATTGGTTATCTTACTAACTTAGCCCATTGTTTTCCTTGACATACCCATTATGTGCATGATCCTAACTAATAATTTACAAGAATTATCGAAGTCTCCCCTTCCTTATGATCACTCACCCTCCAGGTTTTAGGCTCGAGTATCCCCTTCTCTACTATACAGTCCCTCAGGTGATCTATATTTCCTTGCCAAGGCTTTCTCACACAAGAAGAGCGTATGAGACTTTATTGAGTCTTACAATCGAGGTGTCCCTTTGACTTGCTCTGCCAAGGCATCCCTCCATCATGTGTTACCACAACACAACATCTTTTATGGTGATCATGGCTTATCACGAGGTTCTCATGTCATAACAGTATCTGTTTTCCATGATTTTCCTACTTGACAGCCATCATTTGTCCCTCCAGGACAGATCTTTCATCTCACCTGTATCACATGCATACAATAACTATGAGACACAAGAACCATATTCATAAGTATGGTATTTTCCTTCCCATAGTAGTTTGGTTCAACAGGAATTGATCTTCCTATTGGGCTTACTTTTGTTGCCATATCCAAGACCCTTCTTCTTGCAACTCCATATTCACATAAACAAACAAGTTGTTAGTTCTCACGCACACTATATCTTCAAAACTATGCATACTAATAGTCGAATCATTTTCATCTATTCAATGGTACAAAGCAAAAGGAAATATCATTATTTACGCATGCATCCTTTCAGCATACCAAATTTTCTAAATGCAATTCAAATATTAAATGTCTTTAATCAATTTGTCAATATTCATGGCCACATTCATAACCAATGCACCCTTGCATTAATTTCAAGTTTTCCACACTTTATGACAAGCACTTTTCCATGGTGTGTTGGAGCTCAACCAACCTCCTCACCATATAGCTCATTCATTCTCATGCATTATTACAACAGGACTATGCTTCCTGCTACAAGATGATCATGTCCTCAATTTAACATATTATAATATGAAACCCAAGTTTCATATGGTTGCATCTAAACACTTCCTTCCTTACCGGTAACTAGTGGTTCCAATACTCATGGCCACCTGCTTCCTTTCTTTAAGACCTTTACAATTTGGGTAGAGTATTGGAGGGTCCTCCATCCTTAATGGGAAGTCTATTGTTTTCCCTCTTATGAAAGCATGCATTTCCTCAATGAATTCAATTCAATGTGTTGCCTATGAGCACTTTTGTTCCCCATCACTCTTGATTGGTCAATATACCCATGACACTATTGATTCAAGAATTTTCTTGCAAGGATTCCAATCATCCTTGACTACTAGATATCCCTTCCTCTATTCTTCGAGTTCTTTTCCTGAATCATACCATGTTTGGGTATCAATGGAATCCAACAACCACTCAAATTCAATTACATATCATTAAAATACTAAAATATTTCAGAAGGGATTCTTATCCAATCCCTTCATACCTTATGCCTCATAGGCATGAACAATTTTATACATGTTCTAACTTTCAACACCCTCCATGATATTGTTTTATCAGTGGTGCTTTTTGGGGACTTTTAAAGTCCCTTCAACAAATTTCAACAACAACCTTCTCGTATTCATCCTCTACTTGAGGTTTTCCTTCATTGGTAATTGTCTTTCCCAACAATTTCGATTTCTTTCTACACATGACATACATCAAAAATATATTATTCGTCATGTAAAATAAAAATGCATGTATCATAGCATTTAAATCAATAAAACATTTTCATATATTCCCCAATATATCTCTATGTACTGAGCACTCTAACAAATTACCCTTAATGTTTTCATGAGTGTAAACAAAATCAAATTTCCAGTTGTCTCTACAGTCACACAGTTATTAGCATTGTCATGCTAAAACACTCACACACAACAACATATCAACTTCCCATCCTAGAGGAGCGCAATAAACAACAATAAAAGGAGTTAAGGGACTCTTCCCTCTTTCCAACACCTTCTACATGGTCTAGACTTTTCCACTTAATTGAACTATCATAAGGCCTCATTGCCTTTACCCGTCCATGGATTTAACCAAGTTTATACATGTTTGTTCATTTTCCTTTCACTAGTTGTACTTGTTTGCACAACTGCTCTTTTAAGACTTACAACTCTGATAAGCAATTCATAGTTTTAAGTTGAGAAAATTATTCTTCCTTTTCTCCTTCTTTGCTTCTGGAATTTACTCCCTACTGGGATCTCCATGCCCTTTTCCTTGAGAAATCTTGGTTAGGTTCACCTTAACCTTCTTGGATAAATAAACATGCTACAACAACAAGCTTTTTGTTCACAATGAATTATGAACTTGTGCACTCTGCACATTACAATTTAGTTATCAGAATGTTCAGTATTCATTTTCTAGTCTTTCATTAATGCATTGTGTTTTAGAATGTAATCTAGAATTCTTATATATATAGGCTTGCAGCCCACTGCTCAATTCTCAGCAGTCATTAAGGTTGTGACTCTATTCTCTTGACAAAGTCTTTACACAGTTCCTCCACAGGGAACTCCTTCAGCATGCAACTTCCTTATTGCATATCTATCACTATCTTTGATGGCCTCAACCTTGAGTCAACTTCAGCTTTACCATTTTAGTTGTTTAGCAAATATTCCCTAAGGAATATATACTTGGATTCTTATGACGCATTCTAAATTACATATGCACATTATCCCATTATGCTTTCATGTACAATTATCTTGTTGTATGCTTCAATATACTGTGTGTCTACTATAGGCACACTCATAGTTTCTTTTATGTATCTACTGAAATTTAGTTAGTTAATGATTATTCATGACCATTTACTTCTAGCCTTTAAAATCCTGATCGGGTTGCCTTTTATAATGATCATGAAACATCCCTGCTCATTTACTCTTTCATCCATTTATACTAGCCTTTCCTGAAGAGATGGCACACATCTCCCTCAAGCTACTATTCATATCAAAATAGTCACAACTCTTCAAAATAGAGTCAATCATGCATCCATGGTATTTGTTCTATCCTATCAAAAGAAATTATTTCCTTACAATCCACTTATTTAGGTAGTCTCATCGTGCCTTTAGTATACTTATATTCATACATCATACATGTGCATCACTTGCAAAAAAAATTATTATCATTCATTCATATCTATTTGGTCTTAATATCAATCTTCATATCAAGCAACCTTATAATGCATCCAATCCATGACTTAAGTGTATACAAACATAGATAGATATTCAACATGCAAGCTCACTACTTGTACCTTTTTCCATGCCATTCATACATGTGGACATTTAAATTTTTGTATCCTTCCTCCTAGAGATCCTACATCCATCCTTATCACAAGTCTCATGGGAATACTCGACACTGTGTTGTGATCTCTGTTAAAATCTTACAATCATTCACATGGAAAGTCTCGTAGACATATTCATCATTATGTTTCCCTTTATATATGACAACAACGAGCAATAAAATACTCTCATCTCAATTGTTATATAAACATTCCACAACCCAAAGATACAATCTAGGCAATTTCAACAGTGCCTATGGAAACAAGACAAATAATCTAGCTTCTCTCCATGCCTCAAACCATTATTGGTCAACAAACCTTTCTATCAAGGGAATCCTTTTCTATATTCCCTCTCACTACTACTTGCGTATACCAAGTCATATCTATATGGCTACCATCCACCTATGGATGTCATCCTGACACATTGGTCATCTAGAAGTGCCCCAACACTTCCTTTGCCACATTTGGGATCAACATTTCATTAACCATTATATGTTATCCTCATAGTGTAATATACAATCAATATCATCAACATCTTACTTGTGTTGCTATAATCAGATCATTAATAACTATATGATCTATGACATCACCATATTTTACATCCAATGATAGACTATAATAACTCTATATGCACCAAGCATTTTACCCATGCATGTAGTGCAGACGTATTCCACTTCTTCCATGAGGGTTGTCCCCAGTCCATCGGACTCCTTTTTATTTTTCAAAAAGGGAATTATCCCAATAGTAGGTTTTTTGTTATGACAAGTCAAGTAAGTTGACCTCACATATTTCCATAAGGCCTCTAAACATGGGGAATTGTACTTGTAAGGCCTAATCTCTTATTTAAGCAGCAATTGTAATTACCAAAGGCTTCATAAGCCCATGTTTGTAGGAAACCTTGCAACCTATTCAATACATTTGTATCCAAGCCTTGCTATTAGTGCATATCATCATAATCCCACTCCTGTAGGAGTATCTATCATTCTACCAAAGCAACAATATGCTCCCTCTACCGCGCATCAACATGTTAATTTTTTGTTGTAATAAATTCCAAAATGAAATCTCAATCAAGGAGCTTCTGCAGATAACAAATAAATTCAGTCCAACGCAAAGGAACTTATCAAACCGACTTGTCTTGGCCTTATTATACCAGTCCTGTGACTTATTTTTAGCCCATCCATGCCTAGTGTTTGAATCATGTTCTGATATATAGTGTAGGGTAAGGTGCCATACCCCTTAAAAGTTTTCTAAGAAAAAAAAATTATTTGACTCTTTCATGAGCCCAAGCAAGGAAAGTGTTGTTGTCTTCTCTTATACCACTCTGTCACACACCCAACCACCTAAGTATCTTTTAGGAGATAGGGTATTGAATTTTTGCTTCTTGTAATAATCTTGAATCATCTCTATCACAACTCCACCATCTTTTGCTCGTCAAGAGCTTTCCAACGACAGTAAGTTTGCACAGAACTAAGCTCTGGGACAAGAGTTATGACCCTCCGAATATTATTGGGTTTACATAGGCAACATCTCTCTTACTTCCATGTGGAATCCTCATGACATTTCAATGTTCATGCCAACTAACATGGTGACACCCTCATCACGACGGGGCACTGGTCTAAACTGCGACGGTGGAATTTCATTATATGCAGGCCTACAACCATAGTGTGAATTATGAATCCAAGTAAACTTAGAACTGTTGGATCCTTTACATCAAAAAGATATAAGTTCCATATCTCCATTCTCCCGCACCAGGTAGAGCTTCATAGATTTAATATGTGATCTTTATAATTCTTATTATTTAACTATCAAATATTTAAATGGTAAAATTAGGAATTCTACCATGCTTTACCATTATTCATCTTTGCCTAGAAAGCATAGGAATGTACATTTACACTAATAATTTTATGTCATTTATATTAACATTCCCTTGCATGTATTCAATGCCTGGTAAGGTTTAATTTGAAGTTTTGTTTAATTAAACCTATAATTAAAAGGAAAAGAAAACTATTTCTTATTTTCCAGGCTTTTAAAATAATAAAATAAAATCTTAATCCAAGGAAATCTCTCTATTTTGGAAATTAAAAACGTAATTGTATCTCTTCCTCTTCATGGGTAAATGAATAAACTTTCTCCTTCTTACCAAGCTTTACTTTCCTTCATGGGTAAATGAGTAAACTGTCTCCTTCTTACCGAGCTTTACTTTCCTTCATGGGTAAATGAGTAAACTTTCTCCTTCTTACCGAGCTTTACTTTCCTTCCCTAGATTTAAGCAAATTGGTCCTAGGGTAAGAATTTCCTTCACAGTGAAATTCAGTATTTCTACCAGGATTTACTGCCCACCCAAATTTAAGGGGATTCTTCCCAAATTTATAGGAGATTTAAAACAAGCTTAACATAATTGTTATCAATGCCCAAATGAAATCTAAAGGGCTTTTGTACTTTGAATTCAAGTAAGAAGTGCCATGTATAATTTCAAAATTATTTTCCTTACTACCTATTTATAATGATTTTTTTTGCATTCTTAAATGTTTGGGTTGTTTCCCTATAGTCCAAACCCACATCTGATATATTGTTTTCTGTAATAAGGCTCGAGGACAAGCTAAAATAGAACACTATTATACAGAAAATCACTCTCTCTTCCTTCAAATGCTTTATAGAGATTTTTAACTATTCAATCATCATTGCTAAAGCATGCATTAAACTGTGCAATGCAATCAACCACAACATTCACTCCCATAAATCTTATTTAAACACACAGATAGTCAATAGATAAGGAATTAAATCAAATGAACTTCAACGAAGAGATTCTCTTCATTTTACTTAAATTTCTCAAGTCACTTTTGTCAGAAATTAAACTTACACAGTTCTAAACCATAGTATATAATTTTCTTTGATCTTAACACTACAGAGATTTAACAAAATATACTTATCTAGAAACCAGATAGTGTTGCAACTTCTGAAAGGGGTGCCCTTTTCCACCCAACCGTAGGCACAACAATTCCTGAAAGGATTTACCACTAGCCACCCCCTAGCTAGATCTCGATGCCCTGAGAGAGATTCTTCCTTATATTCAACAACAATTAGAGATAGAGATCACTCTCCTCTTCCCACAGGAACTCGACAGATTGGTTTTCTCTCCACCAAGAAAGGGGGTCTGCAATGAGTGCTTCCTCAGTCACTCATCTTCTCTACAACCTCATTTATCAACATGGTTATAAAATGATGCCTAGCAATTCCTGTACTCCTCTTCAGAAATGGTCCCCAGACCCATTCCTCTACATCCTCTCTACTTAAAAATTGGTTCCCTAACTCAACTAACTATCTCCCCTCTTCTCTGCTTGTAATTTTCCCTTCATTTCCTGCCTTTTTCAACAATATTTCGTGGGTAAAATCTCCCAATTCATGGGTCAGCCCAGAATCCTCTAGATGGGTACTTTTTTTCCCATGTTTTTTAGGCAAGGAAGTTCTGGTACAACACCCATTCTTTTTCATAAATGTGGGAAGTTTATAGTTCAACTACCAACTTCCTCCATTAACCACAATTCTAGAAAATGGGCAATCTGGATTTTTATTGAATTTTAAATTAGCAAGGGAAATTTCCTCATCGTTTCCCTCTCATGGCATCATGACCTGTATAGGAAATCCCCCTCAGCAGTTGTCCAACATTTTCCTTTTTACATTAGTAGCATAAATATTTACACTACCCTTTTAGAAAAAATATAGTTATATTTACAAGTTGGAGGAAACATGGGTATTACAATAAATATCTGATAAAGAATGTGACTTTGTAACCCTATTACTGCAACCACAAAAAGGATGATCTTTGTTTTTTTTAAACAAAAACAGTTATTTTTTAATTATAAAAGATTAGTTGCAGCAATGCTGAAATAACTGAGATTTACAAAAAATTTCCTAGATTCATGGTAAGCTATAAAAAAAACAAAGGGTAAGGACAGTCTTATATCTATCATTGTTGCTTCATAGACAAAAAAATCCTCTAGATTCCATGAGTAAACCTGAACATAAGAGCTTAAAAAAAAGACAAATTTACATTGCATATGACTTGATTTAGTTTATTTTCAGGGATGTATCCACCTTTATCTGGGGTTCCTCCCGCTTGTTTCATTCTGGCCATTGACCCACAATCCGTTGGACTTCACAAGAGGCCTATGATCCCATGGAAGGCGCCATTTATTGGCACTGAGTGTGGTCAAGCTTCCCTTTGCAAATTTGATGATTGAGCAAGTGATTTTTCTCTGAATGCCAATTAACTTTTCTCAAAACAATAGCAAGTTCCTTGTCCCTTTTCATTTTATTATCTTGGAGAAAATTTTCCAACTGAGCATTGGATTCACAGAGGGATACCATCTCTTGTTGTTGAAGCTTTAGTTTACCTTTTATACCCTTCAATTCACAATTTGAATAATGGCATAAAGGTTGGTTGTGGTACCACATGGTGTGCTTGATGTTGGAAGTGCCTGAAGGGCGACGAGGACTGGAACAACAAGGGAATAGAAGTAGATACAAGGAGTTACAAAAAGAGAGCCAATTGCATTGTTTATTTCTGAGAGTTATGGGATTCAATTCATCATAAATCATCAAGATTTGTGCTGGAGTACTATATAATTGTCTCATCATAGGACCCATGTGTGCACACACAATTACAGAGCGATCATACTTAGTTGACGATAAAATTGGCCACGAAGCCAAACTCAAACTCCACAAATAAAACCCCATCCAAATGCACACACCACAACACTAACTTCGACTATGTAGGGTGACGGCGGACTCATGCAAAATCCAATATGTGAACGATGGAAAATGTGGGGGGGGTAAAAGAAGGAACGATGGAGATATGGAGCATGTGCCAAGTGCTCTATGACATCTGTGGGAGAGGAGAGGTGGATTAATGATGATAGTAAGGTGCATGATTTAAATTATGAGATGATTGAGGATCATCACAACCACAAACCTTTTTTGTCCATCCATATGCCTTAATTTATCACCCATGAAACTAAGGTAGGAAGTAGGTAGAAATATTTCCATTGACTCTTAGGGAACCTTGATCCATTTTCCGTGCTTCTTTTGTAAGAGATCCATCTTCACCATT
>JZKD02S1628039.1:529739-543805 GCA_000966675.3 Picea glauca | reverse complement strand
AACGCCCAAGTATTGGGTGTTAAAAGTTGCGAGACGCGAGGTCGCGAAGTAGCGAAGTCGTGAAAGGATCCAAGCCATCCATCCGAGGAGGACAGGTGGCAGAGATCCAGGGAACTCGCGAACTCAGGAGCTTGCAGGGTGAACGCCCACGTATTGGGAGTTAAAAGTTGTGAGATGCGAGGTCGCGAAGTAGCAAAGTCGCGAAAGGATCCGAGCCGTCCATCCGAGGAGGATAGGTGGCAGAGATCCAGGGAACTCGCGAACTCGAGAGCTCGCAAGGTGAACGCCCAAGTATTGGGTGTTAAAAGTTGCGAGACGCGAGGTCGCAAAGTAGCAAAGTGGCGAGAGGCTGTGAACCATCCATCCGAGAAGGACAGGTTACAGAGATCTGTGGATCTCGTGAGCTCGGAGGCTCGCGAGGTAGGAGTCCAAAGGTTGGACGCCCCAAGTCGTGAGTGGCGAGGCCACGAGAGGATCCGAGCCGTCCATTCCGAGAAAGACAGGTGGCAGAGATCCGAGGATCTCGTGAACTCGGAGGCTTGCGAGGTAGTAGTCCAAAGGTTGGGCACTCCAAGTCGCAAGTGGCGAAGCCACGAGAGGATCTGAGTTGTCCATAGTTGAGGACGCGTGACAAGAGATCCAAGAGATCTCGTGAACTCGGGGGCTCGCGAGGTAAGAGCCAAAAGGTTGGGTGCTCCAAGTCACGAGTAGCGAGGTGCCGAGAGCTAAGCACGAGAGAACACCTGGCAACCCTCAAGGTAGGGCCCGCATGACTGACGGGTGGACACGTATCCCCTAGAGAAGGGAGTCAATGCTTCGTTGACTTATCGTGTTTCGGGAGATCGCAACAGGAGAGCATGAGAGTTCGATTCACAAACTCACGAGGGTGCGAGTTGCGAGAGGCGCCGACGTTTAATCCTAGCCTACGGTTACAGGTGGGGAGGGCGCTAACTAAGAAAGGAGCTATACCCATTTCGTGATCTCGGGTATCGGTGATTTGTGAAGGAAATTCGAGGGCCTTTGATTCACGAATCGTGAGGTCACGAGTTCTGAAAGGCGCCTGGTTTGTTTGACCTGTGGTCCTAACCCATGATCATAGGGAGGTGAACATGGAAGAACTAGCCTGCATTAGACCCCTGTAGGACTCCGAGAATTCTCATTATTGAGAATTCACCCAAAAATTTTGATATTAGGTAGTGGGTGTGTTACACCATACCTCCTCTTATGTTTCATGATAGGGGATGGAATTGAAATACTATGTTCTCTCCTAGTGAAATGCCTTGGGGAGTGATGGTGATGTTTGCCAACACTTCTTGTTCTTCTCCTCTCATCATGAGACCTGTGACTTCCTGATTTTCTTGAGTCATTCTCCTTATCCATCTTCTTTTTTATTATGTCCAAGCTCTGCATTAACTTTATGTTGAACCCCTCATATTTCTCATTTTCTTTCATAAGCCTCACATTATCAGTTTTATAACTTTGGACATCCTTTTGCAAACTTTCAATGGTCTCTACCAAGTTCATGCTTTCTTTCTTTCCTTCTCCATGTCCATTTGAATTTGTACCTTCATTACCCATATTGACATACATCCCTTTGATCTCATCTTCATGGCTATAAGCCCCCTATGTATCTTCCATGATTATGAACTCTACGATGATCTTGTTCTGATCTAAATTTTGTTAACTCTGCAAAATGTGCAGCCAACAAAACTTGTTAGGCTAAATAATTTAACAAATTTATGAAATTATGTACAATTCTAGTTCAATAATGCATCAGAATTATTTCTTCTTATTTCCTGAAAAGTTAACTGCCTAGATCAATTTTTTGGGTGAAAATTTATATTCTATTGTCCAATACCTTTCCAATGCCTGCTTCCATGCTCAATTCTGAGTCTTGAGCAGAAAGTTATGGTTATTTGAAAATTGTCCATTAATTATTTTGTTCACACTTCAACTTGGTGCAAATCTACGTTGTAATTATGCATTTTTGCACCTACTCCATTGGAATTTTTGTATGAGCTCAATTGGGTTTCTTCATATACATGTTTTGGACAGTTTGGCCATCATTTTGGGTTTTGGGTTGTTGGTTACAGCCTGCTGAAGTTCTAGACCAATTAGTGTTTTTGGTCTATAATGCTACAAGTACTTTCTATGCCATCTTAAACATTTTTAACATGCCCATAATTTTAATTCAGCTCTGGGACTGTTTTCTATGGTTCAATATATTTCCATAGACTACTCATGTGCCTCAATTTGATTCCAGAGCAGAAAGTTATGGCCTTTCGAAGTTAGTTGGGTCTTAAAATTTACCCTCCACTATTTGTCCTATAACTTCCTCATAAAATCTTCGTTTGACGAACGGTTTACACCATTATAAAGCTCTCTCTGGGCTCTTTCATTTGAGTTGTAGAGACAGAGTGTACAAAAGTACACATTTCACGAAGGTACACTTTGTTCTCATGGTTTTTGAGTAGCTAAAAACATTGTTTAGGGCCTCAAAAACGTGCTGCAAAAAGACAACCTTCAAACAATATAAAATGTCGCAGAAATTCACTGGTTTTCTGTTGTTGTAGACCATCCAAATGAATTCACGCACACAAATTTGAAAATGAACACCCATATTTATCATGTGTAGCAACACCATAAGGTAGTGCATGCTCCGCGCACCTATAACTAATGTGGATCACTTCTCTGTCGCACTAATATCTGGTGCGCACTACTTTTGTGTCACGCACCAATATCTACCGCGCACAATTTTGGTTTATGCACTAATACCTGTTATGCGCAATTTTTGTGTCGCGTGCTAATATTTCATGCACATTACACTCTATGTGCACACACCATGCCAAAGTTTAGTACACTCCCACCGTGCACCATTACTCCGCGCGCACCATTAATTAAACCATCGCACGACATGAATATTCAGCATGCATGCATTGCATACCAACATTACGTGTGCACCAACAAAATTCCTCTGCACTTTGTCAATACTTAGTGCGCACACCACGCGCACCAATATTATGTGTGCGCACACTGCACGCGCCAATATTACGCATGCACCACCCAATCCGCACTGCCCAGTGCTAAATTTAGTGCACACATCTGCGAACTATTATTTTTCCACGCTTCACTAGCTCTACTCCGCGCAGCGCCAAATTTAAGTATGCACACCTGCGCACCGTTATTTTTCGCACATTACCAATTATGCACCATGCAGTGCCAAATTTCAGTGTGCACACCCGCACACCATTATTTTTCATGCATTACCAATTTTTCACCGTGCAACGCCAAATTTAAGTGCACACACCCGTGCACCGTTATTTTTCGCGCATTACCAATTTTGCACCACCCAATGCCAAATTTAAGTGTGCACACCCGCACACCATTATTTTTCATGCATTTCCAACTTTACGTTGCATGGTACCAAATTTAAGTGCACACACATGCGCACCAATAATTTTTTGCGCATCCCAACTTATACTTCGCAGCACCAAATTTATTTTTTTTAACAAAAACTGGGAAATTGTATTATGTGTGTGGATGAATCCACTGGTTTTACATAAAAAAGGTCTATACAAACCGTCTAGATTTCCCTCTCAAGGAGAGGTTTTTACAAAAATGGGGATTGACATGGATTTTAGAGCGTCCCCCTTGATTTTTAAAAGTTCTGTATGTTGAATTTCCTGGGTATCTCCAACAAAAGGTGTCGTTGATATATATTATTCGACAAAGCATACAAGGATATGGATCTTAGTTACCCTTTTCAGCTTTTATATGCTGCATGTCTGACCTAAATTCTAGAAGAGGGTCATTCAGGTCGGGGACTTGATTGACCGAATTCGAGTGAACGTTCCTTGAATGTCTCTGTTGGTCGCTCAGATTGCTTGGAGGAGCTTGCAAAACGTTGAGCTGGTCCAGTCTTTACTGCAACATCTCGATCTTCAAGTGGTTGGCTTCAATCTGACTGCGTTGGGCATCATTCTCATATAGGAGTTTACCAATCAGGAATCTATGTTGGGATAAGGTTTCCATCTCGAAGGCCCGGTTGGCGCTCATTGTTCCCATTTGAACTCTGAGATTGCTGCATCCGCCACAATCCACTTCCCAGTTGTCCTCTGGCCAGCTTCTTGAGTCCTCCTGAGTCATGTTTTCTTGCTGCATTGCGTTGTTTGCTGAGGATTGACCGGACCTAACCGTTCCTTGAATATTCTACATGGAGCTAGGGGAAATCCGCAAACAGGAAAGGGAGGTGGTAGCCTGCAAGAAGGAAGGCGGAAGGAAAACTTGCAGGGGTGAGGGAGGTCGTCGAGGCATGGGGAAAACTTAGAGGTCAAAGGTCTTCAAAGAATTCAAAGGATTCCGACAATTCTAAGGCTGGCTAAAAGAGGACTTCAAGGGGCCATGGAGAAGATCTTGGCTAAACAGGGCTCTGAGCGGGGGTGGAAAGAGAGTCTCGTGGCCCAAGAAGCAGAGCTCAAAGCGAGTAAACTGAGTAATCCAGTGCGCTCTTTTTATTAGGCAATAGACATACCGCGAGGGTGGTGGGAGAGCGAGGATAAATAGAAGCTGGGTCGGGGAGGATGAGTGAGCGAATGGGAGTTCCCATAAGAACCATAAATTGAGAAATGATGATGACATGGTTTCTAATAAAAGATAGAGAGTACTTACCTGCGAGTTCATGGGAATCTCCCTGCGAACTATTCCATCTGAAGCCATGGACGCAAGAGTGGAGGTGTGGCTAATGTCGAGGGAGTTGTTGTGTTGTGGAATTTGAGAGTCTCGTACCACTACCACGAACCTTTGAGGATGGATGGCAGGTTTTCCCATGCGAACCATAGATTTACCACCCTTCGTGATGATGGTGTTAGGGTCGTTAGCCACCGATTTCTCTCGGGCAGAGGGAACTCATGCTATATGCCACCTGGTTAACTTGGGTACACCCTGCTCCAAATGGAAGTATGCCTGCGTCCCCCTTGCATTGTTGGAGCTACTTGCCCATTTGCCTGAAGGGCCCATTCTCGACTTCGTGGATAAGCCCCCAACCCTCTTGTCCCTTTGGGGGGAGCGAAATCCCTTCCTGCACATGTGTCCGTGATTTTTGTTTGGAACCATGGAGTGGTGCCTTGTAATGCCAGTCTTCTCCCAATAAAAAATGATCATTAGTAGAGGGTTGTTAGGGTTAAGACCCCATCTATACTTAAGGCACCTCGATTTTCCCCTATTGTTGCATTGGCCATTTTTTCGGCTTCAATGTTATTGCCCCTTAATATGTGGTAGAAGGTGGTTTTAATGTCTCGAGAGACCATCCTAATTCTCTTCATGATTTTCTTTAAGCATGGGTCTCTGGGGTTTGTTCCCTGTATCATCATTCTTATTATGGTTTTGGAGTCCCCTAGGACTACAATCTCTCAAATTTCATTAGACTAGGAGAGTTGTACTCCTTTTAGTAGAGCGTAGGCCTCGTCTTTATTGTTAGTTTCCGTCCCCAAATTACAATGGTAGCTTAAGACCTTTTTCCCTACAGGTTCGAAGAGCAACCCCCCCCCCCCTCGCCAGACCTGCCTCCCCTGGGTTTCCCTTTGAAGCACCATCAAAACATAGGGTATGGGATTTTTTCTTTTGGATCCAAGGTTCTATGTTGACAATACTATGAAGCTGCCAGCTTGATCTGTTTGTTGTGTTGGTGTGCTTAGAGATCCTGAGATTGAAGCTTGTCATCCAGTCTTTTTCCCGGGTGGTCCATTTGGTTAGGTCCTCTATTTTTAGAGATTTTGAATTCATGGATTTTGAGAGCAACAGTTTCACTTTAGGAGTGACTGTTTGAGGAGAGGAAACTGTCCCATGGAAAAAAAAAATATTTCTCATTAACCAAATCTGCCAGCAGATAAACTTTGGCATCGCCCTCCAAATTTGTTTCAGTACTGGCTTGTCCTTGAAGGATCCCTGGTAGTATTTGTCCCAATTTCCCAGGCTGGGATGGGGAGAAGAGGGTCATCTTATATTTCTAGAAAGATCCCTAAAGGCTCAGTTCCAGATCATTTTCGCAAAAGGGTAGTTCCAAAATAAATGGAAAATATTTTCTTGACTATTTTGGCAAAGAGGACAGTTGAAGGGACCATAGAAGCCTCTTTTCATGAGATTTTCCCATGTTAATATTTTCTCGTGCACTAGGGTCCAGGTGAAGAAGTTGATTTTGGGGAGGGAGTCCCGATTCCAGACATTATTCCATTTTGTTGAGTTTTGTTGTTCTCTCGTGGAATCGAGGATCTTATTGTAGCCTTCTTTAACTGAGTACCCTTTGTCCCCCCAATCCCTGATGTCTGGCGAGATGTTGAGGATGGGGGCTTCCCATTTCAGAAGAGAGATCATGCGGTGAGCCTGAGTTGTCAGGTGTTGTGGAACACACCCCAAATTCCAGTCCCTCCAGCTGCCATTGTCGTTCCAGGCTGAGATGTCATACAGGGTGTGCTTGCTTGAGCCTATCATCCATCATTTTATCTCTGTGAGACCTTCATCTCGGGGGTTGAAATCCACCCCAAAGATTTGGTCCTGCCAAATTCTTATTGTTTTCCCATTACCTGGGATCCAGGAAAGGTGTTCTTTGAAGAAGGGGGCAGCGACCTTTATTAATTTCCAGATTTGAGAACCTGTTTGTAGGGCTTGTGGATTGTCCATACACCTCTTTTACCAAGTCTATAATTTTTTATGAGGGCCATATTCCACCATTCATTATCTCATGTAACTAACCTCCAGAGGAGTTTATCTCCCATTGCTGAATTGGTGATTTCGGGATCCCTGATTCCAAGACCGCCCCTTTTCTTGGGTAAGGTGACTGTTTCCTAGTTGACCAAGTGGATTTTTTTATGGTTGGCTTCCCCCCCCATACCAAAGGAATTTATGAATGAGTTGGGCCATCTCTTTTAAGATTCCCTTTGGGGCTAGGAGTGTAGAGAATTGATACAATGGAAGGGCCAAGAGAACAGATTTGATCAACATTACCCTTCCTGCTGGATTGGTCCACCTTGATCCCCATGTTTCCATATTTTCCTTAACCTTTTGGATGAAATGGTGCCAAAAATCACCAGGGAGCGCTTTCATGCAGAGGGGGAGGCCCAGGTATTCGAAGGATTTACAGTATTGGGTAATGGAGAAACCCATGATTTGAGCAATTCCCGCTCTGATGATTGTCGAGACATTCCAGGTATAGATTTGGCATTTTTCTTTGTTCGGGAGTCCTCCCAAAACTAGAAAGAAGGTATCCAGGACTTGGAGGATTCTTCTGGCTAGATTTTTTGAGGCTCCACTTAGGAGGATTGTATCATATGCAAATTGAGAGTGGTTCAGTGTTTTGACTCCTTGAACGATTTTTAGTCCTGGGATATTGCCAATTGTGCTTTCCCATTCAAGATTTTTGTTTAGAGATTCTACCATGATCACAGATAACAAGGGGGAAAGGGGGAAACCCTGCCTTAGACCCCTAGACACCTTAAAGAAAGGACATGGTCTTCCATTAAGGAGGGGCGCTATCCAGGGAGAGGTGATACAGGAGTGTATCTAGTCCATGAAGCTTTAACTGAAGTCGAATTTTCTCATACTCTTGAAAAGGAAATTGTGTTCCACTCTATCAAAGGCGTTGGCCATGTCCAGTTTTATAGCCATGCCTGAGTCCCCTCGGGAGCTGCTGGCATGGATTGCCTCTTGGACAAGGATGAAGTTATCCCAAATTTAGCGTCCCGCTACAAAGCCTCCTTGGTTTGGCAGGATTAGCGAATTGAGAAGGGGGTTCAATCTGTTTGCAATAATTTTGGAGAGGATTTTGTAGGAAATATTACATAGGGAGATGGGCCTAAAGCGGTTTAGAGAGGAGGCTCCCAAATCCTTTGGGAGGAGAGCCAGAAAAGACAAGTTAGTTTCTCCTCCCAACTTTTTAGCCTTGTGCGCGAAACACACCATTCTTATGAAGTCTTTTTTGATGATATGCTAACATTTTTTATAAAAATGTAGTGTGAAGTCATCTGGACCTGGGGATTTGTCGTCTTGGAATTGATTCATAGCTCTTAGGATTTATTCTTCTTCAATGGGTCTATCGAGGTGGATGTTATCATCCTCAGTGATATTTATAGGGATGTGCTAGAGAAAGACTTCAATTAGTTGATCCTCATCCTTTCTAGAGGTGGTGTACAGATTCTGGAAATGTGAGGAGGCGTGCTGCTTGATTTGGGTGAAATCCTTTAAGATTTCACCATCGGGGGTTTTGAGTTTTGATATTTGATTAGACCAATTCCTGACTTTGGCTTGGTTGTGGAAGAAAGATGTGTTTTGGTCTCCTGCTTTCAACCAGAGACTCCTGGATTTTGTTGAACGTGATAAGTCAACTGAGAGGGGGGGGTGAATCAGTTGTATAAAATTTCTTTCATTTTATAAGCAAATTACTTATTAATCAATAAATCATGCCTTTAACATTTAACTTGCAGTAATACATTTAACCAATAAATATACAATCACATAAATGAAACAGTGACACAGTGATTTTTCATGAGGAAACCCAAAAGGGAAAAACATCTTCTTCTTATGAATGAAAGGCAAGCTCCAACTTCTCTTTACATTCTTATTTTATCTAAGCTACAACCCAGATGAGGCTGCTACCTCTGTTTCTTCAGAACCTATTGAATGGAAGCTACACCTCCTAGATGTACAAGCACCAACTTGTACATGAGACTTTTACAATCTCCCCTTGCTCCTCCCTGCCACCCTGTAATCCTTCTCTGTCACTAAGAACCTGCAAACCAATTCTTTATCTTCTCTGTCCAAGATTAAGCATTGAAATCCTCTTTGTTTATATATTCATATCAGAATCCATTCTTGACCAAACCACTTATAAATAAATGCTCTCTTCAAATCTTATCTAACAGTAAATCAAATAAGTCTATTCTCTAGACATTCTCTTACTAAAGATATTTGAAACAAGTCATTCATCATATATATATATATACCTTTCAAAAGAAATCAGAATTGTTGCACCTATGTATATTTCATGTTGCTTTCATGAACTTCTTTGCATAAATCCTCTGGACCTGTATCACTTTCAATCAATTGATCTCCAGTTCTCTTTCTTCATATTTCTCTGCTCTTCATTAATGCTCTGTTTTCATCGTCTCTGTATGTCTATAATTCTATTCATTTCAATTACAGAGATAAAACAAATTTCCTCCTTTCTATTCAAGAGCAACAACGACCCTGAACGATTTCTCCCATCTACATTTACAATTCCATTTCTGTACATTCAAATCRTAYACCAGAACCCTCAAGATCAGGATAATTCAGTTATACRAYTGAATGACAACCTCTCTATGCATTCAACAYGTACACCATAACCCTCAAGCATCGAAGATTCARTTACAATAACTGAACAACTACCTTATAGAAATTATTATTGGCTAAGGCATCAAGAAGAACAGTAGCCACAYGATYAGTTTAAATATTTAACCAGCAYYGTTCGATGATCATACATTTKTTTTGACTCRGCATAGAATAACCCTCGAGYGCTTCRGMAAGACACTTGTGCTAAACCATAGGACCATACCACATAGCTAAGCAAAAAGAGATTTCCTGTATGACATAATTGAATWCCATTTCATTCTCAGAGCAACACGTATCTGTGCTAACTAAGACAMTTTTGGCTTATGTAATGGCAGATAATTTGGCATATGTATGCGCCAATTTTGGTGATGTGCCATTTGTGGTGATAACAGTTTGGCATATGTATGCGTAGGAAGTTTGGCATATGAATACACCAATTTTGGATGCGTTATTTGTGGTGAAAATAGTTTGGCTCACTATTTAGTCTTAGTTTTCCAATAATGACAACTACACATATCATAACAACAATGCCAACAAACTCCATAATGCTAACAAAATCTTCATTTAAAATGCTCTGCCAATAATAATGCTTGCCTAATAAAATATATGTTTTAAAAAATATCTGCCAATAATAATGCTTGCCTTGCCTTTAATGATGTTTTTCAAATGCTCTGCCAAGTTCTCTGTTAAGTGTTGACTGCCCAATTTCATTTCATGCAATGCATCTATCCATTTTTTATTACACTATTGTTGTACTCACAGAGATGTTGGCATAACTTTTGCCTCTGTCTCTATTCCATCATAAACACACAAGAGACTTATATACAATTTCCTTCATCTTTCACATAGGTAGACACCTTAGACACCTTCTCAATGATTTATTTAAGTTTGACATTAATGAAAATGACAAAACCAATCCCTGTGCAAACTAACCAACAATTTAAGTTTGACATTAATGACAATGACAAAACCAAGCCCTGTGCATACTGAAGATTTAAGTTTGACAATAATGACAATGACAAAACCAAGCCCTGCAAAACCAAGCCTGTGAAAACTGACCAACAAATTTTAGGCGCCAAGCGATTTCCTCTTCAGCTAGAGCTTGTAGGTACTCTTTATGGAGTTTTTTTCTCTTGAATGAGGAGGTTTTGTTGAATCTCTATAGTTTCCATTTCCTCTTGTAGATATTCCAGCTGAAACTTTTTGTCTTTTTCTTTTCTTTGCAAAGAGTTTTTATCCCAACTCTTTAAGAGATCCTTTACTAATTTTAGCTTCTACTCCCATATGTAATTTGGTTATCTTGTGATCCACTGGTTCCATAATTGGGAAATGGATTGGATAAGCTTGGGGAAGTCTAGCTAGAGGGGGTTGAGTTTGAAGGGGATTGGGCCCCAGTTCTTTTGAGCTTCGAAGACCAAACTTATGGGATGGTGATCCGAGCCCGCCTAGGGAATATTTGTAGAGAACGGTTTGGCAGGGAGGGATGATAGTGAGCTGCTAATCAGAAATCTATCTAATCTTGTTGCTATGTACCTAGGCCCTGCTCTTCTATTATTCCAAGTGTACATTCCCTTATTCGAGGGAACATCAAAGAGATCCAGGTTCAAGATAAGGTCCTCCAACCTTTCCCGGAATTGATCCCTTACCACCGAACCCCCTCTCTTTTCCGTTGAGGCTCTAGTTGTATTGAATTCACCTGCAATAATAATATTATGGGGAGGGTTTTCTTTAGTGAGGTCCAATAGGGACTGCCAACATTCATTTTTTTCATTATATTTGTTTGGCATATAAACATTGATTATGGAGTAATGCATACCTGAGATTTTATTTAAAAGGTTTACCATAAGCCAAAATTAGGTTTGTACCTGATCTTTGATGTTGAAATATTCGGTCTTCCAGAAAGTTTTGATTCCGCCAGAAGCCCCTCTGGAGCTTACTGCACGCCCATCACATTTGCTCCAAATTTTTTGCAGGTCTTTGAGGGTTTCCTGCTCCCTCATTTTCGTCTCTTGGATCATGAGGATTGAAGGTTTTTCTGCTTGTATCAATTTTTTGACTTCTTCTTTCTTGACTTTACTTCCTAATCCCCTACAATTCCAAGAGACAATTTTCATCATTTATCGGATTGTTTTGGTGCCCCCCTCTTGAGGGCTGTGAAGTTTCTCCCTTATGTTGGGTTGCCTTGTTTTTCCCAGATTTCCCATCTTTCTTTAGAGTCTCCTCGATTGTTTTTTGTATGCCCAGTTCCTTTTCTTTGTCTGTCGTTGATTCTCTTTTATTTCTGTGCGATTTTCTTTCAGGATTCCTGTCGATCGTTGGTTGAGTTAATTCCAAGTCGGAGTCGCTTTCTGAGGAGTCCTATCTCTCTTCTTCTGTCATTTCTGGGTTTTCCATGGCATGGATGGGGAGAGATTTTGAGGAGTCTCCACTTAGATCCAAGACTTATTTTTCCTTTACTGACCCTTTACCCCTTCCTTTTCCTTCCTCTTCTTGTCCCTTACCGTTTTTTTCTTCCTGGGATTCCCTGATTTCTTCAACATTGTCGTCAAGGTGGAGCTTTTCATATCGATTGTGGCTTGATTCTCCTTTTTGAGGGGAACCTGATCTTGTTTCTTTTGGATATGGAGGTTTTTATCTTTGGTTTTGAGTCGAGATGGATTGGGTTTTTGCATTTTCTTTTTTCCTCTTTGGCTGCTGCCAGTGGTCTTGTTTGGGATCTTAGTCCTACATGTCTTTGGCCTGGGGGAAGGATTTGGCAAAATGTCCATATTCATGACAGGTTTTACATTTGAAGGGGATTTTCTCGTAGTCTACTTGTTCGATGTAGGACTAGCTGTCCAGGTTTAGTTGTATTGCTTCACGAAGACCTTTTTCCAGATCTACTTCTACACAAAGTCTAGTGTAGGCCTAAAGGCCTTCCCGTGGTTCAGCATGATCAATGTACTTGCCGAGGGTGTTTCCTATGTTTCTAATGGTTTCATCATTCTAGCAATGAAGGGGTAGGAAGGGCAGCCTCACCCATACTGGGACTGTTAAGGGAATATCATTCTCTGGGCTGAAGTCAGGAGTCCATTTGTTTAGGTACATTCCTCTAGCCCCCATGAAGTAAGGACCACTTCGAAAGATCATATCTCTAACCTCTTTTTTTCAAACAGAAAGGCAAAGAATCCCTTACCGCAGAAGGTTGTCGACAGTTGTCCCTTGATCAGTTTGCTTCCAACCAGATGTGCATGGATTTTGGGGAAGGCCACAACCTTGTAAATTCGTCGATTAAACCTTTGCCTGTGAGTCTGAGAGCCAAAGATCACGTTGAAGGAGAGAATACTGCTACCTTAGGAATTTTGCCAGCCTTTTTTACGAAACGTGAGGGCGAGGGCTTGGGGGAGTTAGCATAATACGAGACGATGGCCTGGAAGGCCTGCATGTCTAGGGACGAGGATCCCGAGGGTGGATCCCCTCTCTCAGAGGGTTCCATTAGAGCATGCACATGAGCATTGAAACCCTAGAGCCCACGCAGATGATCCAAAACCATCTACGCACTCTACAGCACCAAATTTTACCGTGCACAACCACACAGCCTTATTTTCCACACATCACAAGATGTTCACTGTGCATCACACATTTTTAGTGCACACACCTACGCACCTTCATTTTTATGTGCATCAATTCCTCATGAATTATGTTGCAGAAATTGGAGCTTTTGCCAAACATTTCCTAATTTTCACCATGGAAATTCTGTAACTATGAAATTTGTTCAATTTCACTCCAATAACACCAATTCAACCTCTGCAACAACAAATCGTTGTTGGTTGACATTTCCTAATTTTTCCCAAACTCAATTCGCGAACTGAGAATTTTTATCAACGAATCTCGCTCCATCTATCATGGCTTCCCTATAACTTCAAATTCGAACAATTCTAGGTCTGGAGTTTCTAGAATAGATATTAAATTAAGAATATCTCATCACTTGGCCAAATTTCTCAAATTTCCCATGAATTTAACAACAAAAATTGGGGCTTTTTCCCAATTCCACGCAATTGCTTCTGATTTTTACTATGGATGCACTATAACTTGAAATTTGGCCACTTCGAAATCAATTCTCTATAAAATTTCCCTTCAATTCAACTTGCCCGACCCATCCAAGCTCAATGTTGAAAATTGGAGCTCGGATACCATATTGTAGCATCCCCAACATCCAACTAGGTTATGCCACATAAAATTTTCGAACTGTATACAAAATTAAAACATATAGAAATTATGCAAATGCACAGATTCATACAAAATAATAATAAAAATACACATGCAACAATCACAGGAAAAACCCATAAAAATAAACGCATACATAATAATGCAACATGTAATTTAACACACAATTGACACTTATCTTGGTAAAAATATCACCAACTACGTGTATACCTTCAACGTTACTCCCAACCTAATACCACACTACTCAAAACTCTCAGCAGTGGGTCACCCTCGAGCTGGGACTAAACTCCACCCAAGACTAACCAAGTTGATGTATCTTAGACAACAGGAAAAACTCCGTCATAGGTTCCAACTCGAACTAACATCCTACAGTCCCTCATTCCCCATGTTGGTTGTGGAGCCTGATTATCTTCCTGATTTAGAGGTCCTTGCTTTCAGCCGTGTTTATACCCCATGAAGTATTTACACCCCAGAAGTATGTACACTCTTCCACACGGGGG
>JZKD02S1628039.1:497267-529729 GCA_000966675.3 Picea glauca | reverse complement strand
AATGCAGTAATTATGGTTTGTCCAGTATTTATTCAGCTGGTATAAGAGCAATAGATCGTCTTATGATTTGGGTTTGGGGACTTTTGAAGGCCTAAACAGTTTGTTCTTGATTGCTCAGTGGGTATTGGAGCAGTAAATCTTGATATTCTGGCAGGTTTCTGACTTTATAGCAGGCTTGCGGAGTTTGTTATGTGGGACGTATGAGGTTCTGACAATGCCAGGAAGTGGTGGTTGGGGTTGCTTCAAAGAAATGTAGTAACTATAGCGGAGGCAATTCCTCTCTTTGACTGCTTCTGGCGATGAAGTGAATGGAAAGTCACGCAATTCGATTGTTTCGAAGCGTTATAAGACATGAAAAGGACTGTTCGGGATTGAAGGTCCCCAGCAGCCAAAGTGAACCTTGACTAGTTCAGCCACTTGTTGGTTTTTGTTTTCTTATGGTGGGTTTTGCGTGAATCAAAAGAATCACCTCCGGCATTGGTTATATATATCAAAAACTGTGTAGAATTGCCATGTTGAGATCTTGTAATCTCCTCACTTGCTCAAGCATGAGCTTGGGTAGGGGAATGCAGGGTTTTTGCCGTTGAATCTCAAAGCATTGATGGCTCAAGGTCTGGATGGTCGGAGGGAACATTATATATGCTGTTCATGTGATATTCTTCAGCTGGGTTCTCATATCATGATATATATTAAACCTAATACCATTGCAAGGATAAGCTGATTCTCAAAAGAGATACCTTGCGACATAAGTCTTGGCAAAGCATCCAATTGTCATGGCAGAAGCCAGAAATCCTCCGGGTTGCGGAAAAGCACTACAGTATTTAAGTTGGGTTCATGTTATATGGCGTTATCCTCTGGTTGGCAGTGTTTTTTTCCCACTGTTAAACCCTAAAATTGTATTTTTTTACGTCTTCGTATTCTCCTATGCAGCCACATGGGGTTCTGCTGGCGTAAATGAAACCGTGCTCTTAAAAATGGTTGCAGAAGGTTCTAGGAGTAGCACTGATTCACAGAAGTCGGTGGACGAGATTCTTCAGGACTATGCATTCAAGGCATTCAGGCACCCTAGATCAGGTATTATCTATGATGCCACAGTACCCTCAAATTTATCAGGCATTAAAATCAACGCAGTCCGTCTCAGGAGTGGTAGTTTAAGGAGGCGTGGGATTCTGTATAATGAACTTGAGGTGCCCGTAGGCATTGTGGTGAAACCTTATGTGGAAAGGCTAGTCCTTGTTTATCAGAACTATATGAACTGGTCTTCTGTTTATTACTACAGGCCCGGGCTTAAGTTAGTGGCACCAATTCTAGGTCTCCTTGCCTATGATGCCTCCAATCTCAATGCCACTAATCTGCAAGAGCTTAACATTTTTGCAACCAAAAAGCCCATTTCTATTCGGTTCACTAATCTCTCAATGACGGAAGGATTGAACCCCATGTGTATCTTCTTTGATTTGAATGGAACAGTGAGCCTCAGCAATGTAAGTTCTCCAAATGTTTGTTCAAGTTTTTATCAAGGTCACTATTCTCTGGTCATTCAATCTTTTGCCCCAGCCCCTGTGCCCATTCCAGCACCGATGCCACAATTTTCTGGACCTCCACCACCTATTGTTGCCTCTCCTCCTTCAGGGTCTCCAAATTTAACCCCAAGTCCCCCAGCTAGAAAGAATTCAAAGACATGGAAAATTGCAGTTGGGTCTTCCATTGGTGGGGTAGTTGGATTGGCTTTTCTGGGATTCCTCTGTGTTGGGTTTCTAAAGTACAGGGAAAGGTCCACTATTGAATACATGGAACAGCAGGCAGACCAAGCAGAGGCACTGCAGACTTCCATGGTTAGAGGCAGAAGGGCTCCAACAGCAGGTGGCACTAGAACACAGCCCATGTTGGAGAGTGAATACAGTACATAGATTATGGCTACTTATTAGCAGGGTGACATTTTCGGTGATGCTGTCCGATTATTTGTTGAGGAGCGCAGGTGCTTGCAGCAACAACGGAAGCCATATTTAAAAGCTTGGTATTTATCATTGAATGGCTTATCACCTAGCCATTGTTGTGTCGACTCATCTTGTTTTAGTACCTATTCTTATTTTGTATATGCCAGTTTTGACTGCCTAAGGGAATCCTATCATCGGTGCTTTTCGTTTTTCACTTCCATGGATCTTCCCTGACAGGGTCAATGCTGAGACAGCCGACACGATCTTACAACTCATCTTGAATTGTATGAGTATTATGAACCATGCAGCAGCAGGCTTGCAAAGTTTCTTCTCATGATTTTTGGATTAAGTTTGATTTCTGGAATAAGTCCCTTCTCTTAATCCACCCTGAAAGGATGCAGATTGAGCTTGGTATTGCAGCTGACTTGGGATATATTTTGTAGGAATTGAGGCTAATCAGGGATGTGTGGAGTGTTCTTTGGTTGTGGTGTTCATTGTGCCCTTACCAATCCCTAAATTGGCAAGGCATTGCATGAGAAGTTTTTGTTATTCTTTGCTATGATTTGTATAGAGGTGAGTCTCGAAATTGATAGAAATTATTTACATTCATTACTTGTATTCTTTGGAAAGGCTTTTCCAAAAGCATTTTTTAATCTGAGACAGTTCGTGATCTCTGTTACTGTGGTTGCCATTTATTTTGATGCCTAGGTAACTTCGAAATTTTCGGACTTATTATAGCTTATTTGAGCATCTTTCTACAGCATTCAGCTACATTGGGGTAAATAAGTATATTTCTTTAATCAGGAAGATCTCGAAGCTGTTTAATTTGCCTCGCTACAGTTTGCTACAAAATATTTTGTGATCTGGCCACAGATCATTCAGGTAGTAATGACAATACATGCATTATGTATTCGAGTACCCTGCCCTGCATTCGTTTACATGATGGATATGGCTTCCCTAATGCACAAATAGGGAAATTGATTCTTCAATTTTAATAGAGGAAAAATGGCATCTTAATAAATATTTTTAGAAATTGGTTTCTTTTGTTAAACTTGTTTCACAGAGGCTTTGCATGTTCTTGATTGTGGCCAAACTTAAAGCAGACATGCCCCCATTGCTGGGGTTCTGTTCACCAACACAACCGTGAAGGCTAATAAACAATATGTTGGATCTAAAATCTCTTAGGTTCTAATGAGACGTTCAAAGTATGCGCCAGACTTGTGTTGAGGCTATCAGGACCAAAGTATGCACCAGACTTGTGTTGAGGCTATCGGGACACCCTTTGCATTGTTTTGGGAGTATTCTTGAGATATTCTTTGTTGGTCTCTGCAACATAGTATTCTTGTTTAATGGAAGATGGATGGGGACCAAATACTTCTCATCTGACTCTGAAGCGGTTGGCAAAATATGCTGTTGCTTATGTTATTTCATTCAAACCCCTTGTGGCTTCTGTTGCGACTATGGTTCACAAACAAATGTCCAACTCAGAATTCTCTGGCTCCTTTGTTAATCAAAGTGAGAAGCATGGACTGACGTCCACACACAAGTCAGATACAGCAACAACAAAAACTGAGATATACTAGACTAATAGCATTAACATGGATTCATGCTCACAAGCCGATTTTGATTGCAGAACCATATATTTCCTTAGATTATAACGTGGATGCATGTTCTTATAACCTAGATGCCACAGTAATAGCACAAAACATGCATATTTTATTGATTATAACATGGATGCATGCTATTATAACCTAGATGCCACAGTAATAGCACAAAACATGCATGTTTTATCATCTGCAATTGGTAATTTGGTACACAGTTCAAAATTATATCCCTTTATCACAGAATCCACAGAATCCAGATTCCAACCTGCGTCAGTCTTAAGTTTTTATGTCCAGAATATATTCTGTTCATATAATTTCATTGGTACATATATGCATCTGAAGCACGATTATACATGGTAGACTATGCATTATTTACATATATGTTTCCCTCACAGGTTGGATGATGCTTACAAGTTGAGTGAAAATAATGTCAAACGTGAGTTTGGGCAAGGAAAGGACAAATCCTAGTGGTCTTGTAAATAGGAATTTTTTCGAGTGAAATATGCCATAAAATATTCAAAAATTAGATTTTTTTTGTCTTTTTTTCTTCTGGGATTGAAAATACCAAGTTGTGCGAATTACTATCTTGTCTCAATAATCCCTTTTGCAAATGCAAACAAGAAAGCTTCCCTTGTTCAAATAATCTCTTCTGCAAATGACTATCTTGTCTCAATAATCCCTTTTGCAAATGCAAATAAGAAAGCTTCCCTGTATTGTAGGCAGCATCCCTTAATGCCTTAATGTGTATATCAATAGCAACAGCCTTAAATTGCAGAAGACAACTGTCACTCAGGAGAGATCTTCCATGACATAGGGAATCCTATGGACATTTACTTCGACAAAGAGAGCTTCCCCAGAAAGCAATGAATTAGAGCCAGAACATGCATGTATCCCTACGACTATGAACTAAGCTTGAAAAAATTGCAAGGGCCAGAGGAGGGACTAATATGCACTAGAGCCAGAACATGCATGTAGCTCTACGACCATAAACCTTGAAAATATTTCGAGGGCTAGAGGAGGGACCAATATGCATTAGCTAGAGGAGAGGTTGGTCCTTGTTGAGGTCAGCCATTAGCTTCCTTGACATAACCTGCCCTGACCATAACGCTGGCCATAAAATAGTTAAAAACTCTGATATCAATCATTGAATCTGGTTTTAGACAAAAAAACAATTACTGATACCAATTGCTGCAAACTTAATCTTTCTGAGAGATTGGGAGCCACACTGCATGAGTAATGAACCTGGACGTAAATCAACCGAGTTGGCACACTATCTCTACAAAAATCTCGTGTTCTTAAAACAACATTGCTCTCAGATTGAATTAACTTGGCTGTGTTTTCAACTTTTCATGCTAGTCATTCAAGTTTTTCAAATGCACGTTGTGTCCTCTTGTGAATTTGAGCTTCAAATCATTATAAATGTGGGAACAATTTATTGCAAGTGATATGTAGAAAATATAATGAGTTGATGGTTTTGTCATTTAAGGTATTATTGCAAACTTATAACACCAGTCTAGATCCATCTTAGCCCCAGATCTATCAAGTGTGAGAGGGATCAAATCCTTTAAGGTACAAATTTTTCAGGAGGTGCAAATCCTTCAAGGTACAAACCTTTTTGGAGGTGCAAATCCTTGATCCCTCTTGGTGCTTAATAGATTTGGAGTTATGATAGATCTAAGCTGGTATATATATATCAATATATTTGTGTTTTCCAGAGTGTAATACAACCAACATGTAATTTCTTTTAGTTAATATCTAATTTTTATTTTCTTTTTTTGGTTGTCACTTAGTATGTGTGTTATGGTGACAACATCTCTCCCATACTGGGCTGTAAAGCATGTCTCTATATAATAAGATTTCTAATTATTTCTTCTCCACTACACCAATTAGTAGAAAGCCAGGTATAAAATCCAAATTGTAACTAGCTTGGAAATTTACTATTGCTTCCTAAGATCTAAAGAATTGCTGGCCAAGTTGTCAACCGCATTCTGCAAGTGGAGTTAGCAATGATGGACCTTGAGATGTACATCCAATGATTTGACCACTTGGCTATTGGATCACGACCTTATGTTTAATGCCCTGGCAATTGGCAAGTCAGAACTAGTTATTCAGCGATATGAGCCTGAACAAAACCAGGCATTGTGTTATTGGCACAAAATTGGAAGTAAAGACTGGGCTCTTTTGGGTCTCCATTTGACATCTTACTCCACATTAATCTCTTTTGCGTGATTGCTTTTGGGGTTTCTTGACATATCCAAATCCCTTAATAGGAACAACAGAATTACGCTCATTTAGGGTTGTGTTGATGTTGTAGCTGTTAGATCACGCCGTAGGCTGCCATTTTATGTTGCAAGACAATCTTCCATTTCAAATGGTGAGACCTAATTTTGTTACGGAATGAAAAATGCATTGGGTTTTATTCCCTACCTCTACTAAGCTATGGGTATGATCCACGAGGTTTCAAGAGTAACTATCACCTTTCTTGTAAGGATCCTCGACCCGATGAAGGTTAATCTTTTTTGTAAGGACCCTCGACCCGATGAAGGTTAATCTTTTTTGTAAGGATCCTTGAGGATCCTTGACCTGATGAAGGGTAAGATTTTTCTTTTTTAAATCCTGTTAGAGTTGGCAACTAGGCTGGGTTGGTACCGGGTTGGTATTGGGTTGACACTGGGTTGATTTCTATCTTTACCATTATAACCTCCATGCATGTTTATGCTGTCTCACATGTTGTATACAATGTAAGCCGAGGTTTTGATATGTTGACTTTCCATAACGAAGTGCCTTAACAATGCACTTTATCACCAAGTAATCTACATCCCAGATGAAAGGCAAGATTGTGAGGACTGAGTTTACTTTTGTTTTGTTTGACTAACATGTTGTATACAATGTAAGTGGAGGTTTCGATATGATGACTTTTCATAACGAAGTGCCTTAACAATACACTTCATCACCAAGTAATCTACATCCCAGATGAAAGGCAAGATTGTGAGGACTGAGTTTACTTTTGTTTTGTTTGTATAGTCCAGGACATGATCAAACAAGAAGGGGGACTTTCTAAATTTAAATTAAAGTCTTGACAAACTACAAAGTTTTGTGAAATCTAACATTGAGAGCATAAATGAGCACAAAATATCAAGTTATTCTTTGAACGCAACAATAGTGCTTCCAGGCATGAGATTGAAGTGAGCTTGGGTTATCAACTACAAAAATTGTTGTATCTAGTGAAGATGGAACCAGAGACAAACATATAGTTTTAAAAAAAAATTGTTGTATCTAGTGAAGAACTAGAGACAAACCTATAATTTAAAAAAAAAAAAAAAAACATTTTGAGGGATTCCCCTTTCTTAGGAATTTATTTTGGATGGAGGCGTGTCAACTACCAGTTGACACAGTAATTGATAATCCAATGACGGTCCCAAGGAGTGAACCCGCAACCTCTGGCAACATCCGCCTTGAATAATGGGGTTTTGCAGGATGAGATATGCCACCAGGCTATATATGTACATGAAAATTTCAAATCTATAAATAAAGCCAAAATGTGAGTTATTATTAATAGAGGCCCAAGCTGGATCATTTATAACTAGATTTATACGAAATTAATGTTAACATTCTTTTTAAAAATTATCTTACTGTGTTTTTTTTTTATATATTTCCTTTTAGCTACTGAAATGCTAGCGGAATCTGTAGATATGCTATAAACCAAAACGACCACTGAAATGGTTGATTCAACGTTTTCCAAAATAAAAAATACCACTGAAACTTTTCTGCAGTGTTTCAGAGGTGTTTTGTTCAATGAAACGTTTCTGCGCATTTCCAGCTCCTCGGAATGGAGTTTTATAGAGTTCACCTCTAAAGACCTACGAAGGAAAGGTGGAGGATTGTCATTTTCTGTTCACTTCTATATCCATTGCTAGACATGAAGGAAAGGTGGAGGATTGTCATGGATGTTCCAAATGCAACTAGGTGGTAAATAATTGTCATGGAAGTCAATTATTTATTTTTAATGTAGTAAATAATTTTTCTTTCCCAACAGAAGAAATTTCTATTTTCACAGTTCATATTTTTTATATTTTTTCTCATATTTTTCATATTTTTTTTTAGTAATTTTTTTTTTTACTAATTTACAAATTATTTACATAACAAAATATACCGATAAAACATCCTTAATTTATTCCTAAACTTCTTTTAAAAAGTTGACAAATATAACCATATTTAATAAGCAAAGATTGAGGTCCCATTGCTTTGTTTCAATTGGGTTCTCTTTCTTTGACTTTCAATCTCTTATAAGGGCACTAAAAGAGAGCATAATTCTTTCTTAGAACTCTTATGTATGAAGGGTCCCTCTCACTTTCATCTCTCCTTTTACTGTTGCATCCTTTGTCTCATCTTCATAAGCATGGTCACCTTTTTCTAAGAAGGTGTCCTCTTCAATGAGCTCCACACCTTCCCAACCTTGTTTTTGTGTCTAACAAGTCCCATCTAATCACCTTCCCAACCTTGCTTCTCTGCCTAAAAAGTTCCATCCAACCAAAACTTAAGATAAGATTTGTTAGTGTGAAGTTAATTCATTTATGGACTTTGTCCCAAAAACAAGTGAAGAAAGAGGAGCTATATAAATTATTAAGAGAATAAACTCAATTTTGTAAATTTACTACTAATATAAAATTTTGTTTTAATTATTTTTTTTCAAATTTTTTATAATAAACTAACATTTTAAACATAAAAATTTTCTCCATTCTCTATATATGTATGCATGTATGCATGATTCAAGTTAAAAGGGCAATATATTAATATTATAAACAAGTGATTCATGTGATACGATGCCTTTGAATTTTTGGCGATTAAATATCTCAAGCATAGTGTGATCATTGTTGGGATTTTATGTCGAGGCAGAATGTTTTTATTTACTATTTTTATAATATATATTTTAAGAATATGCTGAGGTATATTTTTATAATATATATTTTAAGAATGGTTTTATTTAATATTTTATAATATGTATTTTAAGAATTATTATATGTTGTTGAGATTTTGTGTTTTTATTTAATTTCAATAATGGTAAATAATGGTTTTGAGTTAAATTTAATAATTTATTAATGTGTAAGTTGAGCAATGTTATTTATAATGGTTTTTATTAAAATTATATTATAATATACAAAAGTACATAAATAACAAAAATTAACTCATTATATATAATTTAATTCATTATAATAAAAATTATAATATAATATATAATAACTTGCAAAATTATATATATATATATATATTATTTTTTTTAATTGTTGGTAATTTGTAATAGCTTATAGTGTATGTGTTTTCCTTTTAAATTGAATATTTTTTAAAGTTTTTTTCAACTTTTATAAATGAAATATTTAATTGTATCTTGTTTACATTTAAAATCAAATTGTGCAAGTTAAACTTGTAGTAATAGGTGTGGTTTCAAATGATAAATTTAAGTTGAACTTGGCCAAATACTGGGTAATGGGTAGAGGTTCATCATGATCCAAGTTTTATGCGTGTTAGAATTTTACTCAAAGGGTTTTTCCTATTCTAAACTTATTTAGAGGTTTGAAAAATCTTCTTGGATCACTGAATTTTGGCAAGAGGAGGCAATATTTCTATATGGTTAGACTGCTCTAAACCAAATTGCTTGTTTCCACCTACTCTAATAGATGTGAGAAACATGTGTATTACTTGAATAAAATTTAATGCACAGACCAAGTCTGCAACATTTGAAATATCACAACCTACAATTGATCATATGTCATGCTCAACATATTGTTTTTATCATTTAGTTCTTCCACGATCTTTGATGGTCTGCATGTGCTTTTATCATGCATAAATCAAACAATATTTTCATAGTAATATTAATTATTCAAATATATTAAATAGAAATTTTAAATATTTAAGTGCAATGGAAATATAATGAGTGAAGAGAGTTTTTCAAAGTGTGTGTTTTTAATTGTACCTAATTTAGGTGTCACACAAATTTAGATCGTCTTTTAATAATAATAATTTGGTTGTTATAAACCAATATGAAACTATTCTATTTATCATTTCAATTGTGAACCGTGTAATAGTGCAATGAGAAAAAGTGACAAATTTCATACACCCACACAAAACAGATGGAAATGTTGTGACAAAAGAATTAGGATGTAGAAAATAGTTCAAACCAACAATCTTAGATGTATTCATTGCATATATCGCTCAATTTTAGTAGCCGCTTGAGAATATACATATATAAAGATATATGCTACAACTAGCCATATTTGTATTGAAATAAGCAATTTTGTTTAACCAAGCCCAATTTGTTTAAGGTGGCTTTACACCTAGTTCATTCTTATAGTAGAGCTTCAACTCTAAATTAGGAGAGGACAATCTCGCATAATTCCTTTGGTCACTATTTTATGAATTCTAGAGTACTAGTTCTCTTTAGAGTGCATTCATTGTTGTTTTGCTACTGTAAAAGTAGGTTCCCATTGCACCTAGAGACACCAGGTGCAATATACAACCCATTTTTTTAACTTCCCAGACAAAATCCCTTGAGTCGTTGCATTGGTATAATTACTTCCAAAAGGAATTACTAGACAAATAGCATAAACAAAGTAATTCCTAAAAAGAACAAATGTTCACATCCAAAAGAAAACACTACAAGATGTACTGCAACGACGCACATAATATCATCATGAAAAGCATGCATTAATACCCATCCTATATACCTACCACAACATCCAAACTATTGCTCGGAAGTTGTAGGTAAAAGTTTTAGGGCAATTTCTAAGAGACAACAATAATGTGACAATTTAGTTTATATGAAACATAGCGTCAACTACTACCATGTACAAACTACTTTGCATTGGGGTTCATGCTTGTCATCATGCTTTTGTAGGTCCTAAGACAATGTCTTTGTTATGGGGCAACTCCTATCAGCCTTGTCATCATGCTATTTGTACACACATTTGGGGCTCCATGGGTTATTATCGCCGATGTAGATGAACAATGTCTATGAATGGCTAAAAACTTGGATACAATGAATGTACTCTAGTGTCTAGGGATTCTCAATTATTAATTAAGAGGATACCTACATACAAAGTGGCATGGGTAGAAACATAAATGTAACTTTTGATTGTGTTGGTTTTTCCAAAACCAAGTCTACAACTCTAAAGGCTACCTTTGTTGGTGGCAAGGTACGCTGAGGAATCTCTTACAAAATTGTTTGTATCAATCAAGCCACCATGAGGTTGGTTATTCATCCTTTGCCTCCGAGTAACAATTCTTTTCAAGTGATATGAATACGCATGCACTATAACTGAATCAAATCTTGTCTTTCAATATCAAGAGTACCAACATGATCATTCCCTTGACTTGTGATCCTATATTAGTGACATCCCCATCAGATTGTATCTCAACAACTTGTCATATTTACAACAATATATACATAGGATCCTCATTCTGCTAAATACATAAAAATTTCCAGAACATTATGTGAGGTGATAGAAGACTTTTCATTTGTTAGTTTTGCAACCTTGGATATACATGACACAAAGTGTTGAGAATTTTGTTAAGCTTATCACTAAAGCCAATGGATATGTCTTCCATGCTATTGAGAAACCTTTAAATCATGGTAGAAACATTCTCGAGGTTAGAAGGATTTGGAGCATTGTATATGGAAAGGAGTTTGATGCCAAAAAAAAATGCAAATGAACAAGTAGTTTATGGTGACAAAGATATTAGCTTCATTTGCACCAATTTAGGAGGTTTTGAACTCTATCTAATCTTCAGGTTAATACAAGCCCAATCACCTCAAGCCTGGGAACAAAACAGGAAATGTAAGTTAGGTAATAAGGGGTTGCGCTTGCAAATTGCAACTGCAACTGGGCTGCAACCGACTGACCCGTAGGGTAAGGACTCCGGACGGAAGGTTCTCGGTCAAATCTCAGCCAATCCAATTCTAATTCGGCATGGATAGGCCAGATGTCAGGCTGACATATTGAATAAAAAATGATTGATATGACGTGATGCATTTGTAGTGGCGAGCGAGTATAGGTGCAGGACGTGCAAATCTTCAAGCATATCATCATGGGGAAACAGGTGCATGAAACGATAACACCTCAGCAGAGGTGGCAACAGGGGATATGTACGAGGAGACAACAGACGTTGAGTCAAGCAAGCATGGAAGAGAAGAGAGGAAAAAACTGAGAAGTGGATGCCTGGCGAAGACAACTGTTACTCCGCAGTATGAAGCAAGCCCTCCATAACTGTAAAACCCTCAAGATGAAATGAAAAGAAGCATATGGAATCTAAAGATGATCTCACTATGGAAACAAAGGGAGAGGAAGAGTAGGATCAACTAGGGATGAACTAGACCCCAATGTGGACATCGTGATGATAGAGATAGATCTACACCTTCTGGAAGAGCAACTTCTAAAACGGTAGGAGTTGGTCAAAGGAAAGGTGAAATTAACCTTTGCCTCTCAAAGCCAAGGACCAAACATGGCCCTAGGGATCGTGATGACCCTGCTCAAAGCATCGAAAAAGATCAGTGGGGAGGAAAAAATAAGAGGTGGGAAAACTAACAAGCAGAAGCTCAAGGAGGTGGGCGATTAATTGAATCAGTGGGGAGGAAAAAATAAGAGCTGGGAAAACTAACAAGCAGAAGCTCAAGGAGGTGGGCGATCAATTGAATTAGTGGGGAGGAAAAAATAAGAGGTGGGAAAACTAACAAGCAGAAGCTCAAGGAGGTGGGCGATCAATTGGTTGATTGAAGACAAGCCTTGGGGCTACCAAACAAGAATTTTGTTCCATGACCCAAAAGTTTATCATGAAGATCATCTCATGGAATGTTACATGTATCAATGCATAAGGTAAACAAATGATACTTAAGAACAAAATAACCAAAGAAAAAATCCAACCATTATGATAATTCAAGAATCAAAATGTGACAATGATGCCATGATCCTAATAGCCAAAAAGATTTGGAGGGGATGTGAGGTAGCGACAACTAATTCAAAGGGTTTTTAGGGGGCTTGGCCATACTATGGATGTTGGGTATGTGTTATATTATTTGCATATGTGGGGAATGCATCGGATTTGACGATCCCATCACCCGACGATGTACGTGTCCACCAGGTGTTGCTCAAGGGGGGGTTATGGAGGGGAAGGAGGGGGAGGTTTGTCAGTCACGGTTTTGAGTACAAATAGTAATCCATTGTTTTTTTTTAATATGAAAAAACACTTATATTAGTAAATATAAAACTGTCTTTTTTTCTGATTTTACAAACTGTAACCATTCTCCAAAATTCTAAATTGTTTTTAACTCCTATCCAGACTTTTTATATGTAATAAAATCTAATTACATGTCTATAAACCAGATATACATTAAATTATAACCTCTTTCTGTCTAAAATTTACATCAGTTCCTTTGCAAAAAAGTATTCTAATTGTTGATCTCAATTTTTTTTTAAATTTCCTGTTGTCCATCTGAAACCTGTGCATAGTAAAATCTGCCTTCATCCAAGTCCAATGCTTCCTTTGATAGTCGATCAACATCCTGATTAAAATCTCTATAGATGTGTTGTGTTTTTATTTGCTGAAAATGATTATGCATCTCTCTAACCTTTGTCATCTAGGGTTGCAAAGCTATCACTTGCAAATTATTTTCATTAATATACCAATCAATAATAACCTTAGAATCCCCCAGCAATAATAATCTTGGTACCTATTTAAGATATGAAAAATATAAAATTAACCAAAGTGCCATCAGTTCCCCTTTTAAATTTGTTCCTTTTCCACGATTCATTTTTATTTTAAAGGTACCCATTATTGGGCATTTCAGAAAGGCTCCAGCCCCACATTTTAAGTCTCTTTCCCGCGACGCCCCATAAAAAAATCCAACTGCCCCTACCCAATCAATAGTTGGTGGCCTATCCATCCTTTTTTGAAAAATATCCTGTGAGTTTTTGTTCCCCAAATTCCTGTAAGATATAATTACATACTCTGATATGGTTTTTTTTTTGTCCTTCAAATAACAACAGGTTCCCGTGCTTCCAAACCTCCCAACAAATAAGACATGGGATTTCATTCCAGTTTTCCTTCCTCTTTGTCCAATTAAGGAGACTATTTTCAAAGATACCTCCTTGCCAATTGTTGATCAGTTTTAGTTCCTTAGTGATGGTTTGCCAGATGATTTTTATAAAATTGCAATCCCCAAATAAATGTAAAATAGACTCTTCACTTTCCTTACAAAGCACACATATGCTAGGTCCCTCAAAACCCCTTTTTATCAAATTATCCCAAGTGGGAATTTTCTGTTCCAACAATAACCAAACAAATAGTTTTACCTTCAATGGTATTTGCCACTTCCAGATCTCAGATTACTAGAATTTCAGCTCTACCCCCATATCCTCCATCACTTGCACTTCATATGCTAGTTTAGCGCTGACTTGTCCTTGTTTGGTATCCCAAGACCACATCAAGTTATCTTTCTAATCATTTAATTTTATTCCATCATTTACCAACCCTTTAATATAGTTTGTCCATTCATTTTTTTGTACTCCCTCCAAGCCTAAAATTTCAGCATTTTTCCAATTTGTTAAAATACTACGTTCCTGTACATTTGAACCTGCATGAGCGAGGCAAGTCACCCCTTGTTCTTTTAACAGTAATATAAGGTTCTTTGATCATTTATAGAAATGGTGAGACCCTATCATAGGATCAACACCTATTTTGATGTTTCTCCCACTCCCAGGCTTCCAAACCAACCAATTGGAAATTATGTTTACCAAAGAGGTAAGGGATCTCCAGAAATTTGAGGTTCCATTCCAGTTTCTTCTTCCTTGTCTGAACCACTTTTCTACAGTTTTTCTTTTAATATATTTTTTCATTATCACCTCATGCCAAAGTCCAGGCATCATGAGGCATCTCCATAAAATTTTTGCCACTAGTGCTTGGCCAAACATAAATATATTTTTTATTCCCCATCCACCAACCTTTTTAGGTTTTGCTATATTTTTCCAGTTTGATAGATGAATACCTTCCTTTTCTTTTTTACCAGACCATAAAAAACTGAACATTCTCCTTCTAATACTATTTAGTACACTCTTGGGAATTTATGCCAATGAAAGCCAATACACAAATATGCTTTCAAGTACTTCTTTTACAAGTATCTTTCTTCCTCCCAGGGTAAGCCACCTATGGTTCCAGCTCGATATTCTCTTTTGAAAATTTTTCTCTAGCCATGACCAATCCCCTCTTGTATAACAATTTGGTTTGATATAAAACCCAAGATACTTGAAACCTGTGTCTAAAGGTTTAACATCAAAGGGAAACAGTTCCTTCAACACATTCAACTCTACATCTTCCCAACCAACTTCTAAGAAACTAGACTTTTGAGAGCTGAATTCCATCCCTGAAGCCTTACAAAAAAGATCCAATATCTCCTTGTATTCTTTCCATACAACCATGTTTCCAATCCCAAACAATATTACATCATCTACAAACATTAAGTGTGTAATATTCAATCCTCTCACCACAGTAACACCCTCAATTTTCTTATCCCGAACCCTCTCCTGTATGATTCTGCTCAGCCCTTCAATTACAAGCAAAAAAAGTAGTGGAGATAAAGGGAAGCCTTTCCTTATACCTCTTGAATATTTAAAAAAACCTGTAGGTTTTCCATTAATCAGTACTGAATAATTTTCTAATGTTACACATCCCATGATCCAATCGGTTTCTTCGAGGATTATACGAATCTGAAGTAGAACAAGTCTAAGAAAACCCCAATCCACCCTATCATATGATTTGGCTAAATCTAGTTTTAGAACCAGTGCTTTTTGGTTCTTCACCTTTATGCTATGTAATACTTCCTGTACCACTCCAATTGTATCGATTACTTGTCTACCATCTAAAAAGCCAAATTGTTCTTTTGATAAACCAATGGACATGGATGATTTTATTTTGGTAGCAATTATTTTTGAAATAATCTTGCATACCAGATTGCATAAATATATAGGCCTAAATCCTCCGAATGAGTGAAGTTTGTCACTTTTTGGGGTCAATCCATTGTTATTGCTCTACTTGTGACTTGGGCCTAGAAATAGAGAGAGATCCCTCCAAATTTTAAGTCCACATGGGGGATTTGACAAATACAGACATTGACAAGAGTATTAGTGTAGAATGTTGTATAAAGCATATTGGAAAATTCCTTGGATAGATACACAAAATCTTTTCAATGAAATGCCTCCTCATCGTTAAGTTCTGCCTCCATATGGACAAGAGGTGCATCACTATTATAGGATATGCCAAGTTATTTTATGGGTACAAATTTTCTTTAGTTTGTTCCTTTAGGTTGTAAGATGAGACAAACCATCACCTTTGTTCATGCTTTGTAAAATGTAAGTTATTTCTTTGTTCATGCTTTGTAAAATGTTGTAGTGTGAAACTATAGATAGCTATGAAAATGTAGTTTCATATATGAGACATAATTGTTTGAACAAACTAACATACCTGAAAATACTATACAAAGTATAGTGAGGTGATTATGTACTACATGAAAGAATCCTCATGGAAAATTATAAATTTATTACCCAAAACAATGTTCTAAAGATGAGTTCACATTGCTTAGAGGTGAAACTTATAGGTAAAATAAAAAGCTAAAGCCTTGAGTATTGAGTGCCAAGGAATTTAGAAGTGTGATGCATACAATATTTTAAAGAAATTAACACCCAAGATTGGAGAATCCTTAAAATGTTGGATGACATTGTTAATGATRTTTCAACATGTTTTCCATGCTCATTGGCCCAACTATYGAGGGTTGCAATTTTGTACTAGTATGATGGYGAAACCTCTAGTTAAGATGTATAAAGATCCAAATGACTTTGAAGGGTATTTTGTTGGGTGTCTACCATCCTAATAACTTGAATCTGCAACACTCCTGATCTATCATTACTCGATTAATAAACCATTATGGTTGATCCATGTTGATGGCTTGGGGCTTTGACATGGGGACAACCAAGAATCCTTCGAAGATTCTAGGTCATAATGAAGTGCTTGTGCAACATTTTGAAGGAGACGATGTAATCACAAACACAAACAATAAGAGAACACCTTAACACTCAAGTTGTAGATTTGTATTAATGGATTAAAGATATAAAATTTCCACAGGATATGAATAAGAATGGACTATAACTTAATCAAAGCTTGTCTTTCAATATCAAGAGTACCAACATGATCATGCCCTTGATTTGTGATCCTATATTACTGGCATCCCCATTGGATTGTAGCTCAACAACTTGTCATATTTACAACAATATATACACAGGATCCTCGTTCTATTAAGTACATAAAAATTTCCAGAACATTGTGTGAGGTGATTGAAGACTTTTCATTGGTTAGTTTTGTAACCTTGGTTATACATAACACAATGTTGAGAATTTTGTTAAGCTTATCACTAAATCCAATGGATATGTCTTCCATTCTATTGAGAAAGGTTTAGATCATGGTAGAAACATTCTCGAGGTTAGAAGGATTTGGAGCATTGTATATGGAAAGGAGTTTGAGGCCAAAAAATGCAAATGAACAAGTAACTTATGGTGACAAAGATATGGAAGATCTTGATATGGAAACCTCATTTGACATCATATCATAGATGCAAGATGAAAATACCTTTCAAGAAGCTTGGAATGTATAGAAGTCTATGTACAATACATTTAATCAAACCAAGGTTCTCTAGAGAGAAACCAATTATATAGGTTGAAGATGCCAAATGCTTATTCAAGCATATATATCTCACTATACTCCAAGATATAAAAGATCTATTTATTTTCTTGGGTGAAAAGAAAGAGCAAGGGGATATTGTCTCTATAGCCCTTAACAATTTTCTTTAGTACACGTGTTTGTAATAATTACAAATCAAATGCTATTTGAGGAGTTCAAAACCATGGTTGAGAAGTAAAGAAAAAAAAAAGACTAAGGTTCTTGAGACAAAGTGTGGGAAAGAATTTAAATCTAATAACCTATATAAGTATTGCAAAGCAAAAGGTATTTGCATGCATCTTACTTCCTCCAATGAATGCATTGAAGTTTTTATAAGTAACAATGGAGGAATCATTGAGAGTTATTGGAGAAGAAGAAACTGTTATGAATGGATGACATTGAATACAATAGATAATTTTTCTACGAGCCTTAGATTTTCTTTAAGTGATATCTAAGGGAATCACCTTTTTGTATGATCTAATTTAGGGATCATACAATAATTTTTTTTATAATAAACCAACATCTTAAATATAAAATTTTCTCTATTCTCTCTATATATATGATTCAAGTTGAAAGGGCAATATATTAATATTATAAACAAGTGGTTGATGTGATACGATGCCTTTGAATTTTTGGCAATTAAATATCTCAAGAATAGTGTGATCATTGTTGGGATTTTATGTCGAGGTAGAATGTTTTTATTTAATATTTTTATAATATATATTTTAAGAATATGTTGAGGTATATTTTTATAATATATATTTTAAGAATGGTTTTATTTAATATTTTATAATATGTATTTTAAGAATAATTATATATCGTTGAGATTTTGTGTTTTTATTAATGTATAAGTTGAGTAATGTTATTTAATGATTTTTATTTATTTATTTATAATTGAATTATATATATATTAAAAATTTTGTATTATTTTAGATAGTTGATAGATAATATATATAATCAAGTTTGTAGCTTGTTTTATCAAATAGATGGAAATCGGAATTGGTTACAAGCTTGTAAAAATATCCATGTTCAAAGTGATATAGATAAGTTTTTAGCAACAAAACTGTGAAAGCTATACATTCGTTGTGGGCCTTTCTAACACTGTAACTATGACTAAAATGAACAAAAGACATGACCCGAGAGAACTCAAGTACTGGAGGAACCCGAATGTCCATTGATGTTTGAGGGGTGAGGCCAATCTAGAGCGAATGCATATGGCTAGCAGCAAGTCGGGTACCTACTTTTGGCAGACTCGCTTGAAAGAGAGTCGAAGAAGGCATCCAACTTGCAGAAAAATATGGTCTACCCAAAGAGTTGGTCAACAACATCCTTCCTTAGGTCGAAGATCAACTGCAATTGATCCTTCGATAAACTACATTGGTGGGGCATCACGACCACTATGTCTACACTGGGGTTGGGCTTGAATTCTGGGCGAGCATCTTCCTGAACCACATCATCATGTAAAGGAGGAAGAGTTTCTTCTGTTACTGGACATCCCCCCACCCCTAGGTTGGGGGTATCACCCTCCTCTCGCAGGGAATTGAGATGAGAGGGTTGTAAGTCTGTGGGAGCTATCAAGTGGAAGGTTGGAGGAGACTAGGGGGGCACCAAAGGGAACTCTTCTCAATGGAAATCAGAATGATATCATCCCTTCTTCAATTTTGATCTATGTGGGGAGAATCTCCAGAGGGCGAACCAACAAGGGAAGGGTCAGTGGAGGGTGGAGAAATTGGAGAGGAGGAAGGACCCGATCGAAGCCGACGGGCCAGAAAGTTGTAATAAGCAGGACCGTGTTTCAGCTTCCCTCTCTCACGCGACATTGTGGTTGAAAAGAAATCATAGGGGTGAAGGGGCAAGAAAACCAGGGAACTACAGGCCAGAGGGAAACCAGAGAGGGAGAAAGAGACCAACCACAAAGCTAAGCCTTGCCTCCAATAAGTTTCCCAAACCAGTGATGGAAATCACCATTATAATTGAATGGACGTTGTTCAACATCTTCGTACCAGTCTTGTGACAGGCGCACACTCAGATTGAACGATGCATTAAATTTCCCATGCTGCACAGGCTAACCTCCGCCATGATCGCTCTAATTCTTTGCATCCAACTGAATAGTGGAGAGAGCAACAACTAATTACATTAATTCTCCTTGATGCATGCTGACCAACTGTCACCCCATTCAAAATAAATTTAATATATTAAATAAATAAATAAATTATATATAAAATAAAATTAACAAATAAAATAAAATAATTTTATTTATATTAATTTGTAATTAATAACGTAATTAATATATATTAAATAAATGTAAAAATATCAACATTGAAAAAAACTTTCTAAATAAATAAATAATCTCAGCCAATCCAATTCTAATTCGGCATGGATAGGCCAGATGTCAGGTTGACATATTGAATAAAAAATGATTGATATGACGTGATGCATTTGTAGTGGCGAGCGAGTATAGGTGCGGGACATGCAAATCTTCAAGCATATCATCATGGGGAAACAGGTGCATGAAACGATAACACCTCAGCAGAGGTGGCAACAGGGGATATGTACGAGGAGACAACAGACGTTGAATCAAGCAAGCATGGAAGAGAAGAGAGGAAAAAACTGAGGAGTGGATGCCTGACAAAGACAACTGTTACTCCGCAGTATGAAGCAAGCCTCCATAACTGTAAAACCCTCAAGATGAAATGAAAAGAAGCATATGGAATCTAAAGATGATCTCAGTATGGAAATAAAGGGAGAGGAAGAGTAGGATCAACTAGGGATGAACTAGACCCCAATGTGGACATCGTGATGATAGAGATAGATCTACACCTTCTGGAAGAGCAACTTCTAAAACGGTACGAGTTGGTCAAAGGAAAGGTGAAATTAACCTCTACCTCTCAAAGCCAAGAACCAAACATGGCCCTAGGGATCGTGATGACCCCGCTCAAAGCATCGAAAAAGATCAGTGGGGAGGAAAAAATAAGAGGTGGGAAAACTAACAAGCGGAAGCTCAAGGAGGTGGGTGATCAATTGAATCAGTGGGGAGGAAAAAATAAGAGGTGGGAAAACTAACAAGCATAAGCTCAAGGAGGTGGGTGATCAATTGGTTGATTCAAGACAAGCCTTGGGGCTACCAAACAAGGATTTTGTCCCATGACCCAAAAATTTATCATGAAGATCATCTCATGGAATGTTACATGTATCAATGCATAAGGTAAACAAATGATACTTAAGAACAAAATAGCCAAAGAAAAAATCCAACCATTATGATAATTCAAGAATCAAAATGTGACAATGATGCCATGATCCTAATAGCCAAAAAGATTTGGAGGGGATGTGAGGTAGCGGCAACTAATTCAAAGGGTTTTTAGGGGCTTGGCCATACTATGGATGTTGGGTATGTGTTATATTCTTTGCATATGTGGGGAATGCATCGGATTTGACGATCCCATCACCCGACAGTGTACGTGTCCACCAGGTGTTGCTCAAGGGGGGGTTATAGGGGGGAAGGAGGGGGAGGTTTGTCAGTCACGGTTTTGAGTACAAATAGTAATCCATTGTTATTTCTTTCAATATGAAAAAACACTTATATTAGTAAATATAAAACTGTCTTTTTTTCTGATTTTACAAACTGTAACCATTCTCCAAAATTCTAATTTTTTTTTAACTCCTATCCAGACTTTTTATATGTAATGAAATCTAATTACATGTCTATAAACCAGATATACATTAAATTATAACCTCTTTCTGTCTAAAATTTACATCAGTGCCTTTGCAAAAAAGTATTCTAATTGTTGATCTCAATTTTTTTTTAAATTTCCTGTTGTCCATCTGAAACCTGTGCGTAGTAAAATCCGCCTTCATCCAAGTCCAGTGCTTCCTTTGATAGTCGATCAACATCCTGATTAAAATCTCTATAGATGTGTTGTGCTTTTATTTGCTGAAAATGATTGTGCATCTCTCTAACCTTTGTCATCCAGGGATGCAAAGCTATCACTTGCAAATTATTTTCATTAATATACCAATCAATAATAACCTTAGAATCCCCCAGCAATAATAATCTTGGTACCTATTTAAGATATGAAAAATATAAAATTAACCAAAGTGCCATCAGTTCCCCTTTTGAATTTGTTCCTTTTCCACGATTCATTTTTATTTTAAAGGTACCCATTATTGGGCATTTCAGAAAGGCTCCAGCCCCACATTTTAAGCCTCTTTCCCATGACGCCCCATAAAAAAAGCCAACTGCCCCTACCCAATCAATAGTTGGTGGCCTATCCATCCTTTTTTGAAAAATATCTTGTGTAAGTTTTTGTTCCCCCAATTCCTGTAAAATATAATTACATACTCTGATATGTTTTTTTTTTGTCCTTCAAATAACAACAGGTTCCCATGCTTCCAAACCTCCCAACAAATAAGACATGGGATTTCATTTCAGTTTTCCTTCCTCTTTGTTCAATTAAGGAGACTATTTTCAAAGATACCTCCTTGCCAATTGTTGATCAATTTTAGTTCCTTAGTGATGGTTTGCCAGATGACTTTTATAAAATTGTAGTCCCCAAATAAATGTAAAATAGACTCTTCACTTTCCTTACAAAGCACACAGATGCTAGGTCCCTGAAAACCCCTTTTTATCAAATTATCCCAAGTGAGAATTTTCTGTTCCAACAATAACCAAACAAATAGTTTTACCTTCAATGGTATTTTCCACTTCCAGATCTCAGATTACCAGAATTTCAGCTCTACCCCCATATCCTCCATCACTTGCACTTCATATGCTAGTTTAACGTTGACTTGTCCTTGTTTGGTATCCCAAGACCACATCAAGTTATCTTTCTAATCATTTAATTTTATTCCATCATTTACCAACCCTTTAATATAGTTTGTCCATTCATTTTTTTGTACTCCCTCCAAGCCTAAAATTTCAGCATTTTTCCAATTTGTTAAAATACTACCTTCCTGTACATTTGAACCTGGATGAGCGAGGCAAGTCACCCCTTGTTCTTTTAACAATAATATAAGGTTCTCTGATAATTTATAGAAATGGTGAGACCCTATCATAGGATCAACACCTATTTTGATGTCTCTCCCACTCCCAGGCTTCCAAACCAACCAATAGGAAATTATGTTTACCGAAGAGGTAAGGGATCTCCAGAAATTTGAGGTTCCATTCCAGTTTCTTCTTTCATGTCTGAACCACTTTTCTACATTTTTTCTTTTAATATATTTTTTCATTATCACCTCATGCCAAAGTCCAGGCATCACGAGGCATCTCCATAAACTTTTTGCCACTAGTGCTTGGCCAAACATAAATATATTTTTTGTTCCCCATCCACCAACCTTTTTAGGTTTTGCTATATTTTTTCAGTTTGATAGATGAATACCTTCCTTTTCTTTTTTACCAGACCATAAAAAACTGAACATTCTCCTTCTAATACTATTTAGTACACTCTTGGGAATTTCTGCCAGTGAAAGCCAATACACAAATATGCTTTCAAGTACTTCTTTTACAAGTATCTTTCTTCCTCCCAGGCTAAGCCACCTATGGTTCCAGCTTGATATTCTATTTTCAAAAAATTTCTCTAGCCATGACCAATCCCCTCTTGTATAACAGTTTGGTTTGATATAAAACCCAAGATACTTGAAACATGTGTCTAAAGGTTTAACATCAAAGGGCAACAGTTCCTTCAACACATTCAGCTCTACATCTTCCCAACCAAATTCTAAGAAACTAGACTTTTGAGAGCTGAATTCCATCCCTGAAGCCTTACAGAAAAGATCCAATATCTCCTTGTATTCTTTCCATACAACCATGTTTCCAATCCCAAACAATATTACATCATCTACAAACATTAAGTGTGTAATATTCAATCCTCTCGCCAGAGTAACACCCTCAATTTTCTTATCCTGAACCCTCTCCTGTATGATTCTACTCAACCCTTCAATTACAAGGAAAAAAAGTAGTGGAGATAAAGGGAAGCCTTGCCTTATACCTCTTGAATATTAAAAAAAACCTGTAGGTTTTCCATTAATCAATACTGAATAATTTTCTAATGTTACACATCCCATGATCCAATCAGTTTCTTTGAGGATTATACCAATCTGAAGTAGAACAAGTCTAATAAAACCGCAATCCACCCTATCATATGCTTTGACTAAATCTAGTTTTAGAACCAGTGCTTTTTGGTTCTTCACCTTTATGCTATGTAATACTTCCTGTACCACTCCAATTGTATCAGTTACTTGTCTACCATCTAAAAAGACAAATTGTTCTTTTGATAAACCAATGGACATGGATGATTTTATTTTGGTAGCAATTATTTTTGAAATAATCTTGTATACCAGATTGCATAAATATATAGGCCTAAATCCTCTGAATGAGTTAGGTTTGTCACTTTTTGGGATCAATCCATTGTTATTGCTCTACTTGTGACTTGGGCCTAGAAATAGAGAGAGATCCCTCCAAATTTTAAGTCCACATGCGAGATTTGAAAAATACAGACATTGACAAGAGTATTAGTGTAGAATGTTGTATAAAGCATATTGGAAAATTCCTTGGATAGATACACAAAATCTTTTCAATGAAATGCCTCCTCATCGTTAAGTTCTGCCTCCATATGGACAAGAGGCGCATCACTATTATAGGATATGCTAAGTTATTTTATGGGTACAAATTTTCTTTAGTTTGTTCCTTTAGGCTGTAAGATGAGACAAACCATCACCTTCTAGAAACCAACAGATTTGTGAGGTTCATAACATTTAAGCCATAAAACAAAAAGTACCATTTAATCTTTAGATATTCAATCTATTAATCTATTAACATCTGGGATCAATGTTTGGTGGTGTAGAATATTCTCTCAACTATTCATAACATAATGAGGACCAAAGATGCACTAAGATTGTTCATGTAAGAATTAACATGGTATGAAATAAACTTGTTCAGTGAAACATTTAACAAAAGATGTTATTCTCACCTTATCAAGAGACCTCTTGTTTTCAATTAAAATGATACCTTTGTTTTAATGATGTAATGGCCAATTTTGTCTTAGTACAACTTTTCCTCTCTCCCCAAGATTTTATTCTCACCTTATCAAGAGACCTCTTACTTTCAATCAAAATTATCCTTTTGTTTTAGTGATGTCATGGCCAACTTTATCTTAGTCCAACTTGTCTCCTCTCCCCTTTTGAGAGTTCTCACTACCTTTTTTCCCTTCGAGCTAATGTGCATAGGATTAATAGTTTTTCCTTTTTGTTATTTCTTTGTTCATGCTTTGTAAAATGTTGTAGTGTGAAACTATAGATAGCTCTGAAAATGTACTTTCATATATGAGACATAATTGTTTGAACAAACTAACATACCTGAAAATACTATACAAAGTATAGTGAGGTGATTATGTACTACATGAAAGAATGCTCATGGAAAATTATAAATTTATTACCCAAAACAATGTTCTAAAGATGAGTCCACATTGCTTAGAGGTGAAACTTATAGGTAAAATAAAAAGCTAAAGCCTTGAGTATTGAGTGTCAAGGAATTTAGAAGTGTGATGCATACAATATTTTAAAGAAATTAACACCCAAGATTGGAGAATCCTTAAAATGTTGGATGACATTGTTAATGATGTTTCAACATGTTTTCCATGCTCATTGGCCCAACTATTGAGGGTTGCAATTTTGTACTAGTATGATGGTGAAACCTCTAGTTAAGATGTATAAAGATCCAAATGACTTTGAAGGGTATTTTGTTGGGTGTCTACCATCCTAATAACTTGAATCTGCAACACTCCTGATCTATCATTACTCGATTAATAAACCATTATGGTTGATCCATGTTGATGGCTTGGGGCTTTGACATGGGGACAACCAAGAATCCTTCGAAGATTCTAGGTCATAATGAAGTGCTTGTGCAACATTTTGAAGGAGACGATGTAATCACAAACACAAACAATAAGAGAACACCTTAACACTCAAGTTGTAGATTTGTATTAATGGATTAAAGATATAAAATTTCCACAGGATATGAATAAGAATGGACTATAACTTAATCAAAGCTTGTCTTTCAATATCAAGAGTACCAACATGATCATGCCCTTGATTTGTGATCCTATATTACTGGCATCCCCATTGGATTGTAGCTCAACAACTTGTTATATTTACAACAATATATACACAGGATCCTCGTTCTATTAAGTACATAAAAATTTCCAGAACATTGTGTGAGGTGATTGAAGACTTTTCATTGGTTAGTTTTGTAACCTTGGATATACATAACACAAAGTGTTGAGAATTTTGTTAAGCTTATCACTAAATCCAATGGATATGTCTTCCATGTTATTGAGAAAGGTTTAGATCATGGTAGAAACATTCTCGAGGTTAGAAGGATTTGGAGCATTGTATATGGAAATGAGTTTGAGGCCAAAAAATGCAAATGAACAAGTAGCTTATGGTGACAAAGATATGGAAGATCTTGATATGGAAACCTCATTTGACATCATATCATAGATGCAAGATGCAAATACCTTTCAAGAAGCTTGGAATGTATAGAAGTCTATGTACAATACATTTAATCAAACCAAGGTTCTCTAGAGAGAAACCAATTATATAGGTTGAAGATGCCAAATGCTTATTCAAGCACATATATCTCACTATACTCCAAGACATAAAAGATCTATTTATTTTCTTGGGTGAAAAGAAAGAGCAAGGGGATATTGTCTCTATAGCCCTTAACAATTTGCTTTAGTACACGTGTTTGTAATAATTACAAATCAAATGCTATTTGAGGAGTTCAAAACCATGGTTGAGAAGTAAAGAAAAAAAAAAGACTAAGGTTCTTGAGACAAAGTGTGGGAAAGAATAAAAATCTAATGACTTATACAAGTATTGCAAAGCAAAAGGTATTTGCATGCATCTTACTTCCTCCAATGAGTGCATTGAAGTTTTTATAAGTAACAATGGAGGAATCATTAAGAGTTATTGGGCAAGAAGAAACTGTTATGAATGGATGACATTGAATACAATAGATAATTTTTCTACGAGACTTAGATTTTCTTTAAGTGATATCTAAGGGAATCACCTTTTTGTATGATCCAATTTAGGGATCCCAATAAATTTTTATAAGTAACAATGGAGCAATCATCAAGAGTTATTGGGGAAGAAGAAATTGTTATAAATGGATGACATTGAATGCAATAGATAATTTTGCTATGTGCCTTAGATTTTCTTTAAGTGATATCTAAGGGAATCACCTTTTTTAATGATCCAATTTAGGGATCCCAATAATTTTTATAAGTAACAATGGAACGATCGTTAAAAGTTATTGGGGAAGAAGAAAGTCTTATGAATGGGTGTCATTGAATGCAATAGATAATTTTGTTATGTGCATTAGATTTTGTTTAAGTGATATCTAAGGGAATTACCTTCCTTTTTGTATGATCCAATTAGGGATCCCAATAAATACTTCAACATCGTGCCAAAGTCTTAAAATGTCAATTTATAAATGAACGTAGCTTCTATTAACACTAAATTTGTATGTTTGTAATAATGAATTAAAGATATACAAGTTCCACTGGAAAACAAAGAAAATGTGGAGTCATTGTGTTTCTTCCATACAGTGCCTCCCATTACAAATGATGAAGCTTCATTTGATAATATATTATGATGGCATCTCCATGTAAAAGAGCTAGGGGGTTTCAATGGGAGTGATAAGCAATGAGAAACATATAGAGAAGAAATCAAGAAAAAGTACATAATGTTACAACATGCATTTATACATAGGAGCACATTTACATTCAATTGAGAACTATCATTGCTAGGTGTTCCTTGTGAACGAGTTGTATTAGAGAAGTTAAGAAAAATTCCATAACGTTCCAACATGCATTTATAATAAGAATCTTTCACTAATGAATATAGGTAGATATATTGGATGGAGAGAACCTCCACCTTAGATATATGGGGCTTATGGAGAGAACCCCCGCATTGCTTCACTTAATAGCTCCTATAAAACAACTTATCTTCTTTCGGTAACTAGAGAGTCGAAATAAGCAAAAAATACAATGCCACATTACATTCAACTAAGAACTGTTACTACTAGTTGTTCCTTGTGGATGAGTTGTAATGAATATTGATTCTTCCTTGTTGGATATCTAATCTTGAGCCAAACCCACTGTTAGAGGTTGAGATTATGTTAGATGTCTAATCCTAAGCTAAGTTAGTTGTTCAAGGCCAAGATTATGTTGGACGTCAAATCATGAGCTAAGTCCAATTCACTATTGTAGGCTAAGATTATGTCCAATACTATCTTTGGATGTCCATTGTTGAGTATGCCTATTGTTGAAATTATTGACTTGATGATGTTGATTGTAGTAAGTCAAGTTGGTCTTGTCCAAGCTCACAAAGAAAAAATAGAGTCATTGTGTTGTTTGTTTCCATACATTGTCTACCATTACAAATGATGAAACTTCATTTGATAAATCTATTAGGAAGGCTTCTCCAAACAAAAGAGCTAGGAAGGGTTTCAATAGGAGAAATAAACAATGAAAAGAAAATAGAGAAGAAATCAAGAAAAAGTACATAATGTTACAACATGCATTTATACATAGGAGTAATTTACATTCAATTGAGAACTAACAATGCAGTTGGGTGTTCATTGTGGACGAGTGCTATTAAAGAAGAAATCAAGAAAAAAGTACATAATGTTACAACATGTATTTACAATAGGATTACATTACATTCAATTGAGAATTGTCACTGCTAGGTGTTCTCCATGGATGAGTTGCAATGACTAGTGTTTCTTCTTAATTGAATATCTCATCCTGAGTCAAGTCCACTATAACATGTCGAGATTATGTCATAGGTCTAACTCTAAGCTAATTTGATTTTTCAAGGACAATATTATGTTGGATATCTAATCATGAGTTGGGTCCATTATTAGACATTGACATTATGCCAGATGCTATCTTTGGATGTCCATTGTTGAGTATGCCTATTGTTGGAAGTATTGACTTGATGATGTTGATTGTAGTATGTCGAGTTGGTCTTATCCAAGCTAACAAAATATGATGGCCAAGGTCCATGTACACTTCAAAAAATAATGACCTCATAGATCTTTTCCTTACTTCCATTGCACACTAACCACCAACCCACCACTGGGAAATTATTCCTAAGATTTCTAAAATTGAGGGACATGACATTGGAGAGCTTAGGAGAAACAATTACAAGAGGATTAGAAGTGGAAAATGATGAGCATAATCTCTTCAAACATTTTTCTACTATTGTGTCATACTTAATGTCACCTTACAACAAATAAGTTTCCAAGTTTTAGTCCGAAGATGAGAAACTATCTACTAAAAAGCACATTGTTTTGCCAAATAATTTGTATAATATCTTATAGTGACTTGGGCCAACCACCTAACCCGTTCCACCTTTTCCCATATCAACTTCATTTTCCAAAAATATAAGAAAGTTGAGGCCAAAGTGATGAAACCCAAAAAAATTGTACCAAATTAGAGTCCATATGCATGACTAGTAAGGAATTTGAGTGGGCGTGAGCTATAATGATTAGAAAAAGGGCTTGCATCTCAAAGCCAATTGCCAAATTGACAAAGATTTTAGTACATATAATGCTTCATAAACCAAGTTCTTGATCTCACAATAATTGTTATGTATAGAGAATCTCCCTTATTTTAGAGAAGACTATTTTGATCTTTTTTTGTACTAGTTAAAAAAGCAAAAGGAAGATAAGAGGGAAAGTTGAAATAAAATCACCTTATAACATGGGAAGATTCATTAAAGTTGATGATTTATGTCTTTTAATTAAATTTTTATTGTGTTTGTGCCAAAATTAGCCAAACTAGATATCAATACCAAAACTAAATGTTTGTGAGGACAAAACTTGTTGAACTCTATCATCCATGTCATGTTTGATGAACCCAACATGCCCCCTCAATGCCCCTTTGTGCATGACTAGCTCTAAGAACTTTCATCCTTCTATTTTTTTGTTCTTAGGGGAAAGCATTATCTAGCCCGTTGTTGATGTTATCAAAGACCCATGAGTGCACATGAAGTGCTTTGATGTTCACTGGTTCCCATAAAAAGCATTCAACAATTCGACAAAGATGCTTGATGCAATGTGAAAACCCATTGCATGACACTGAATACAATGCATCATATCCACACTCAAATCACTTAAACATATGCATGATACATTGAATACATGATGGATGTGGTATATCATGCATCTTGCATCAATTTGAATGAGAGGAAAATTCAAATTTTTAGTTCTCAATGTAGTTTCCTTTTCACTTGTGTTGTTTATTTTTACATTTCATGCTAGATTGTTTAGTGTAGGCTCTTATAAAATTAACAAGTACAACATGAATGTTTCACCTTCATCACAAAGCATCATACCCATGTTTAAATCACATAATATCATTCTCCCAAGGACATTGAAGTCAATTCTATTGTTATTGTTCATGGAATATTGGACCTTGATTTTAAAAAAATGGATACCATACTTACAAAAACAAACGGAGAGGATGGCATGCATAATGATATTAGAGAAACACCCACAAAATATCAAATAAAGATGCACCCCAAATATTTACACGCACAAAGGAGTTCAACATTTTGATATTGGTGGGAACAAAATCAATGGAATGAAAATTTTAATTTTTACAAAAAAAGACATTCGTAAAAATCAAGGTGTTACAATGTTATTCTAATTATGGGGATACACTTCTACTTATTTTTGTTTATGATTTTGGTTTATCTAGCAGGTTAGATGGGAATCATTGATGGATTTCCTTCATTTCCATGTCGAGGAGCCCATTTAAGAGATTCCATTTACATTGAAAAGTAACAATTGAAGATGATGAGCAATTCGTGGATGTTCCAAACGCAACTAGGTGGTGCATGCATGCATATGATTGCTTTAATACCCCATGGTGTTGATGGAATCCGATGTACATAAAATGTATTTTTGGAGAATGTGTGTTTGCAAAGCACTGGGCCTCTTTGTACTATTAAGGAATCCAATTGCTCGCTTTGAATGGAAGGATTGAGAGATTACTTAATAGAGTTTTATCTTTATACAACTCTTCAATGGCATCTCCACTATATCTCTAGTGAAGAATTCAAGAAACAAGGGATATAGTTGCACTCCAAGATGATGATTTGATTGAGAAGGAACAAAAAAATGGAGTGGATATTTTTCCGAAGCAAAAATATGAATATTTTAAATCAATCTACGACTATGGATGCATCACACTTTGAATTCTAAATACAAAACCACTGCGCTATTAACATTGATGAATTGACCTATAAAATAAAGTGCTTATTGCACCAAGAGGTGCTTCTAGAACATAGTATGGAGGAGAAGTGTAACTAAAATATCGTTGATGTGGCATAGGTCAGTGGAATATAATTCTAAATACAAAACCACTGCGCTATTAACATTGATGAATTGACCTATAAAATAAAGTGCTTATTGCACCAAGAGGTGCTTCTAGAACATAGTATGGAGGAGAAGTGTAACTAAAATATCGTTGATGTGGCATAGGTCAGTGGAATATAATAGCTAAAACAAATATGAACAAAACGTATGTGAATTAGGCTTTGTTAAATGCTCATGCATATGATACATTTTTAATGTATACATTGCCAAACCTCTCTCAAATGTGTGTAGAAAAATATTTAAAACTTTAAGCTTGATTCCCAAATCAAAGAAATGCCTCGCGGGTTATGTGCATTATTGGTTTCCTGCATATCATAGGTCTTAAGCGCTTGGGCTAGGACACACATTTGAGATTTCATCATCACTTGCAACATATTCTTAAAAAAATTAAAGAAGCCATGTTCTTACGAATGATTCACTAAAACAACATATTGAATTGGAGATCAGAAGGCCCGTGCCTTTTTATTCCTACTTGCCTCTACACATCAGTTCATAAGTGGATGTATCTTCTCATACTTAGAATTGTTTTATGCTTGGATGATTGAAACAAAATTGAGCTTTGAATTCACCCCACACACATGCGATATCCTAGGCCATAAGAGGTGGTTTATATCTTATAATTGTTTGATCCTTGTATTTGAAGCTAGATATAATTTTCCTTAGTGTGAATTTGAGGTTAATTTTTTTATTTTTAATGTAGAAAATAATTTTTCTAGCCCAAGAAAAGAAATTCCTTTTCTTTGCTATGCAATTCTGTTTTCTTGATAAAATATTTGCACAGTCCATAATTTTTCTTAGTAAAATATTTTTTTTATCAGTTTACAAATTGTTTGCATAACAAAATACGCCGATAAAACATCCATAATTTATCCCTAAACTTCATTAGAGTGTTCACAAATGTAACCATATTTGGCAACCAAAGATTGAAATCCCATTGCTTTGTTTCAATTGGATTCTCTTTCTTTGAATTTTAATCTCTTATGACTTTTAATCTCTTATGAGGGCACTAAAAAAAGAGCATGGTTCTTTCTTAGAACTCTTGTGTATGAAGGGTCCCTCTCACCTTCATCTCTCCTTTTCTCATTGCATCTTTTGTCTCGTCTTCATAGGCATGGTCACCTTTTTCTAGGAGGGTGTCCTCTTCAATGAGCTCCTCACCTTCCCAACCTTATTTATGTGCCTAAAAGATTCCATCCAATCACCTTCCCAACCTTATTTATGTGCCTAAAAGATTCCATCCAATCACCTTCCCAACCTGGTTTCTCTGCCTAAAAAGTTCCATCCAACCAAAACATAAGATATGTTATTGTGAAGTTTATTCATTTATGGACTTTGTCCCAAAAACAAGTGAAGAAAGACAAGCTATGTAAGATATGGTATTGTGAAGTTAATTCATTTATGGACTTTGTCCCAAAAACAAGTGAAGAAAGAGGAGCTACGTAAATTATTAAGAGAACAAACTCAATTTTGTAAATTTACTATTTTAATATAAAGTTTTGTTTTAATTAATTTTGTTTTACTAAAATTTTATAATAAACCATAATCTTAAACATAAAATTTTATCTACTCTATATAGATATGCTTCATGTAAAAAGGCAATATATTAATTACGTCGAAAGGCTTATACTTATTGACAATGGGCAGATTTAATAGGGGTTTAGTGCTTAATAAGTTTTCTATGGACATGATTAAATATGGCTGGAATATTCTTAGTAGTCACACAAAATA
>JZKD02S1628039.1:476365-494983 GCA_000966675.3 Picea glauca | reverse complement strand
AAAGAGAGAGAGAGAGAGAGAGAGAGAGTTGACTCTCAAAATTATATGCATAGTTACTATTATATTGGTAAATGATAAATATTGGAATGAAGGATACATAGCTAGGGGTATACACTCTTGGAATTTGACTTCTCATAAGAAGTAGTCAACTCTTAGAATTATGTGCATAGTTAGTATTATATTGGTAAATGATAAATATTTGAATGAATGATACATAGGTAGGGGTATATACTCTTGGAATTTGACTTTTCATAAGAAGTATTTTCCATTTTAGAACACATTTAATCGTTGTCTTTAAATTTAAGTGATAGAAAATTATGAAAAATTGAAACTAGAAAACTATTCTATATATATATTTTTAATTTTTAAAATTTTGTTGGTAATTTATAATAACTTATAGTGTACGTAATGTTTTTTCAAATTTCTCTTAATTCTTATAAATGGAATATTTAATTGCATCTTGTTTACATTTAAAACCAAATCGAGTAAGTTAAACTTGTAGTAATAGATTCGGTTTTTAATGATAAATTTAAATTGAACTTAGCCAAATATTGGGTAATGGGTAGAGGTTTATCATGATCCAAGTTTCATGCATGTTAGAACCATATTCAAGGGTTTTTCCCATTCTAAACCTACCCAGAGGTTCGAAAAATCTTCTTAGATCACTGAATTTTGGCAAGAAGAGGCAATATTGCTACATGGTTAGATTGCTCTAAACTAAATTGCTTGTTTTCCACCTACTCTAATAGATGTTAGAAAAATGTGTATTACTAGAATAAAATTTAATGCACACACCAAGTCTGCAACATTTGAAATATCACAACCTACGACTGATCATACATCATGGTCAACATCATTGTTGTCATCATTTAGTTCTTCCATGTTGACATCTTTTTCTTTGATGGTCTACATGTGCTTTCATTATGCAGAAATCAAAAAAATATTTTCATAGTAATATTGATTATTCAAATATATTTAAATAGAAATATTAAATATTTAAGTGCAATGGAAGTATAACGAGTAAAGAGAATTTTTTTAAGTGTGTGTTCTTAATTGTACCTAATTTAGGTGCCACACACAAATTTAGATTGTCTTTTAATAATAATAATTTGGTTGTTATAAACCAATATGGAACCATTCTATCTATCATTTCAATTGTGAACAATGCAATGAGAAAAAGTGATTGTTATAACCCTAAATTGCACCATACATGCATACCTGGCATCAAGCCCTCTTACTTGCTATTTTTGTCAGGCCATCACTGAGCAGTTCTTCTTAAAAACCATATTTTTGAAGATGTACGTGCCCTGCATCACTACTGCCCACGTACACACGCTTGCTGCACCACTAAAACTCGCATACATATGCTAGTTGCACCATTACAACACGTGTATATCCACAAATGTTGCAAGGAATTCGTTGAGATTATGGGATATTGGGTAGTTTTCCAACTGTCCCACTACCTATAGCCCGTCACCTGACCGAATAACCATCATTTTTTCATATAAAAGGAGATGTTGGGGTCTCATTCCAAAGCTAAGCATAAGAACAATGAAACTCTGCCTGTTTCACATCCCCTCCTTGCCCCAAGAATTTGCAGCCACCTTGTGAGTTTTGTGCCAGAATTGCCCATTCTTGCCTTTTTCCTCCATTATAAGCCTATTCCATTCCCTAGAAAGAGTGTGAGAGGAGAAAGATACATGGAAGCGTAGTTGGATCTTGGTGAAGAGGAGCCCAGACTAGGTTCGAGGAGCAGTGGCCGATCTCATTGTAAGTAAACTTTGTGATATCAATAAAATGAATACTTTTTATGTCCCGCAATATGATGTGTTCAATCTTTATATTTGATTTATGTTTTATTATGACATCTAACCCACTAATTCATATATGAGATGCATGTTCGTAGTTCTTTGTTTTTATGTTTGTGAATGCAGGTTAGCCTTGGGAGGAGACTTGTAGTCGAGGAGCAATCAAACGCGAAAGGATCGACACTGGACGCGGAGTTTAAGGTAGAGTTACCAAATCTTTTTACTTTGTATTTGTTGTATGAATGTGGGGTATATTTGGGGTAGTCTGAAGAGTATGAGAATTTTAGACAGTTAGATCTGCCTACATGTTGAACCCTAGTGTAGTCCATAGGGGGGTTTTCCCTCTATAGCAGAACTGGCGACCATACTGGGGAGACCTCTTGGGTTTTATGGGATATTTTTTGGGTGTTTTAATTGGTTTTACTACCTTTTTTGAGTTTCTATAAGTTGTTGAGTCTTTAAGGGATTATGGTCACCTGTTGGTGCCATACCATTTCTCCCTGCCTTGTCAACCTGCCTGTTAGTTTTCTTTTTTTTGAGAAGTTACAGAGGTGTACGCGGCCTACAGTGGGTCTGCACGCGTACATACACGCTCTACTTTTAGACAACCCACATACATACGCGGCCTGCTTAAGTATTAGTAGTGTGTCTGTGTCAAGAAAGTTTTTCTGTAAGGAGAGGCAGTCAACCTCTTCCCTGATTAAAGTCATACTTCTTAGGGTTTCTTGATTAAGTACAATGTCTCTATTTTTACAATCGAAGCCTGGGTTTGATGCTAGTTTGCTTATCTTTTTTAAATATTTCTTGTGTTTCCTAGCATTTTAACTTATTTTTAGCTTGAAATTTTAAGAAAAATGAGTTGCAATTTGAAAAACAATTCCCCCTCATGGGGGGGCCATGAATCGTGTATTCATCATTTTCTTTTAGAATCTTTGTTACTTCTTCTGTGATTGGAAGAAAATATTAAAAAAAACTTTGTTTGTTAGGTCTCTTTCTTTCTTTGCATTTGCTTTGCATTGTTCTTTGAAAAAGAAAAAGAAATTAGCATAGTGTTGTGTTTTCTTCTCATCTTAAAAGCATTTCAAAAGAAAAATAAGAAATATAATCCTTCTTTGCTAGTGTTCTTACATGTTTCATTTTTAGCAAGAGTCTTAACAACATCAGTTGCACTACCACACCTTTTGAGTAAATCAAGCCAGTAAAAAGAACGCTAAATCTAAAATTAACTAGACTTTATGTTTGTAGGGTCAATCAACTAGTCTAGGCTAGAGCCTTGAATTAGGTTGGAGAGGAAACTCTTCAAGGCTAAAAAAACAAACATTGAAGTCAGAGCTAGGGAGTGTAAAAAGTCTAGTAAACGTGAAATTTATCCGGGACCGCCCCCTGACACAGGGGATAAACATGAGGACACGTGTGGAAAGGTAGCAAAGATAACCCCTCCAAAGCCGGACCAAGCGTAGTGGGGAACACATATTGAGGACTTGTCGTGGGATACTGTCGGTTGCATTTGTCTACGGAGCTTCATGGACTGTGAATCCGTTCGGGATCCTCAATTGTCTTTTGTACCACTTTCTTTTGATACCCTCGACAGGTTTCGGGCTTGTTACCCTGCTCATTGTGGTCCACCCGACTATCAATTGTACCCACCTGATGACTGTTTGTGAACTGACAACTTAGCTGCCTTTATTTTAGGGACTTACACAGGTGACTGCGGGGGTATACTGCGGTACCCAGGGAAGATGTCGGGCCACACTTTGCAGAGTATATCCGGAGGGTGCTTCCGTGTTTGAGTTGCACTTGCACTGGTAAGTTGCTATAGTGTTGGTTGGCATAACTGTTCTTCCTACTAGATAGTGGTCTGTTTGATTTTCCTTTAGGAATTTTTAGTGTGTGCTCTGTGCTCCCTAGTTTTCCATAGTTAGTTAGTTAGTCATTTCTTTGGGTCTCTTACCTAGGGTGGTAGACCTCCCACTCCACCGGTCCTGAGGACTTTTCAATCTTTCATTTAGAAATGTGGAGCCGCCTCTTTATAGGCGTTGTTTTGATAACACTGGTTCGCTAGAGTCAGTGTGTGAGACTTTTACGGACTTGAACGATCCCGCAAGGGGAGAACCTATGCTTAAGATCTTCATGGCTAAAGTTACTAATGATACCAACCAAGGAACCCCTTCTCAAGGGGATTCTTGTGCTTTTCCTTTCTTCGGAAACGTTGGTGTCCCTTTGATGGCCACTTTGTACATTCTTGGGTTGAATGTGGGACTACCGGTTTGGTTAGGTACCATTCCAAATGTCCCGAATGCTCTTGATGCTTCTCAGTTAAGCACCTTATGTCATGGGCACCATGTTGTTGTTCCTTTGTCAGCAAAGTCTTCTCCTCCTCCTTCTCCCGCCTCTGGTGAAAGTACAATTACTAGTAACCGAAAGTCTAAATGAAATAGAAAGAGGAAGAATAGGAAGAAGAAATCACCAACCTTTGCGAGTCATGTTGGAGATAGTTCAACAACCTCTGCAAGTCACGTTGAAGACCAGCACCCAGCCTCTGCAAGTCACGCTGGGGGAAAAAGTCCAGTCACTGCTAGTCATACCAGCAATAGCTTTGTAGCCTCTGCGAGTCATGTTATCGACCAATCACCAACCTCTGCAAGTCATGTTGGAGATGTGCAACCAACCATTGCTATTCATGCTGGGGGCATTAATTCTGTTGAGAAACCTAGACGGATAGGACGTAAGCCTAAGTTCCCTTGTAATATTTGTAAGGGATATCACCTTACTCATTTATGCCCTGGCCTTCTAGAGGTACGAAGATTGTGGTCCCTGTCTGCAAGATCTTCTAATTCCGAGTCTTCTGATGTTTCCTCACAGTCTATTCAACCATTGGTTGAGAAAGTGGTCATGCCGATGCATTCATCGGTTGATCCCACTCCTCTTTTGGGGGGTGAGGTGCCTTTAGACCATGTAGTCTTGCAGCGTATTCAGCCATTGGTTGAGAAAGTGGTCAAGCCGATGCAATCATCGGTTGATCCCACTCCTCTTTTGGGGGGTGAGGTGCCTTTAGACCATGTAGTATCGCAACCTCTTCAACCATTGGTTGAGAAAGTGGTCATGCCGATGCAGTCATCGGTTGATCCCACTCCTCTTTTGGGGGGTGAGGTGCCTTTAGACCATGTAGTCTCACAGCCTATTCAACCATTGGTTGAGAAAGTGGTCATGCCAATGTAGTCTTTGGTTGATCCCACTCTTCTCTTGGAGAGTGTCGAGTCTACCAAAGTGGTCACGCCGATGCAGTCTTCGGCTAATCCCACTCTTCTCTTGGAGAGTGTCGAGTCTACCCAAGTGGTCACACCGTTGCAATCTTTGGCTGATCCCACTCTTCTTTTGGAGAGTGATGTGTCTACCGACTAGGTTTTTAGCATTTCCAGTTCAGTACTTTCAGAACAAGGGGACATTCCTCTCACTTTGAGCAAACCCCCTCCAAGCCCTAGGATGTTTTCTTTTGATTGGAATGACCTTGTTGAGCCTCGTCTTCCTTCTTCCGCACCTTTTCAAATAAGGGTTCAAGTTAATTCAACAAACATTTATCGATATATTGTGGATGAAGGAGCATCTGCAGGTATTTTATCCTCCTCGGTTTGGAAAGTCTTGGGATCTCTCGAGCTTATGTCTGATTTGCATGAGCAATTGGCTTTTGACAGACGTCCTAGTGAATATTTGGGGATTCTTCCTCAATTTCCTATCTCATTATGTAGGAAGATTTTCCTTGTCGATGTTATAGTGGTGTAAGGCCCATTAGATTTTAATATGCTTCTCGAGCATGATTATGTGTATGCTATGAACGATGTGGTGTCTACGCTCTTCCGGGTGATGCATTTCCCTCACAATGGAAGCATTGTCACTATCGACCAGCTGGCATTTGATAATCACCATCCTAATTTGGCGTTAGTTCAGGCTGCCCCTTTATATGTTCCTAGTGTTCGTGTAGAATCTACCCCTCCACAGGTTAATTATGTCGCGTCTTATCCTTGGTGTTCAATTGCTTCTGAGCAGGAACCTGTGCAATCATGTTTTCCTTCTGGAGACTTGGTATCAACAATTGATCCATTGGTTTATCCAATGCTAGCATGGGAGCCCTTGCTTCCCCCTCTAGGTCCAAGTGATCTTGAGTCTCCTTTTGAGTTTGATCTCATTGTTTGTAGATCCTTAAGCCCTCGTGCTTGTGTTTCTTCGCTGATAGACTTTGTTAGTCCTGGCCATAGCCTCCATCGTCATATGTAATATGGTCAGTTTACTTCACCCTTTGGGATTGTCGACCCTTGTTTGCGTGATTTCTCGGATTTTGAACTGCCTTTAGATGAGGCTATCCTTGAAGCCATGACTACAGTTTCTATACCGTGGGAGGACTTACACCATGGTTTGTGTTTTCTTCCCTTTAGGGAGACTTTCCAATTTGACTATCAAAGAGACTCTTGGTCTGAGCCTAGCATTGGGCTCTACCTGAACCAGTTTAATACATGAGTCATAGTCCCCTAGAGTCTTCTTTAATCCCTTTTCAGACTCTATAAACATGAAAATATTGCAGAGCGATCTTGTTTCCCTTCACACTCACCAAACTAAAACTTGAAGGCACGTCTGTCCGACGGTAGTTTACCCCTTTTTCGTTATGGATGGTAAATTGTACGAACAAAGGTATACTCTAGGAACTTCGGTTCTTTAGAAGAGTATTCTCAGATATAAGTTTAATCCTTTTTCAAGCCCGTGGAACTAAATTTACAAAAAAGGAACCCCCACAGAGTCCATAGTTAAGATCTTTTCATACTCCCTAAAATTGAAAATACTGTCGAGTGACCTTGTTCCTTCACACTCGTTAAACTGGTCCTGAAGAACATCCCTTACGGAGTCCATAGTTAAGCTCTTTTCAGACTCCTTAAAATTGAAAAGATCGTCGAGTGACCTTGTTCTTTCACACTTGTTAATTGGTTTAGAAAAACATCTACTGGCATGAGTTTACCCCTTTTTCCGGCCTGTAGATTAAGGAGGAAAAAGGTACACCTCGAGAGATTCGTCTCACCGGGAGAGTTCTCCTAAGTAAACTTTATACGTTTTCGCGCTAAGGGGACTAAATCTAGAAAAAGGCTGTGAGTCCATAGTTAAGCTATTTTCAGGGTCCTTAAAATTGAAAAGATTTCCGAGTGATCTTGTCTTTGTCACACTCATTAAAATGGTTTTGAATAGATGTATTTTCGATGCTAGTTTACCCCTTTTTCGAACCGACTAGACTACCTTCAAAAAAGGTACCCCAGTGGAGTCTTCTTTTACGTTTTTCAGACTCTCTAAAAGTGAAAAACCACCGAGTTTACCTTCTCTGGGCTCATGAAAAATACATTGAAGGGGGTTTCATTGTGTCTTATTAATCACATTTGAATCTCTGCATCTTTGGCCTAATGTCGGCTCCATGTTGCTCTCAATTGAACCTTTGAAGCATGCCTTATAAGCAAGCCTTGTAGCACTTTGCCTCTGCGTTTTGACACCTTGACCCATGGAGGAATTTTCCTGAGTGTCCTTTTTCCACACATGTCTCCTTACTCTGAGAATTAGTGTGTTCCTTGCACTTGGAACTAGTATGCTTGCGACACTCGTTCCTCCTTTGTAACGTAGCATTATTTTATTCTTTTTCAAGCTCTTTAAAAATATTGAAAAAGACAAAAAAATCAAATATACCCCAAAAAGAGGACGAGAAAAGTATTTTTTTTTTATGGCAGCACAATGAGTTGCCCTTGGACACAGGACATATTTCTGTTTGTTCTTCAATCATTGGGATTTAATATGACCTTAGGAAGGTGTTCTCGCTACATAGAGCTATGTCCTCCTCCATTTGGTTATTCTTCCAAACACATGGAGAGTTTGTGTTGCCTTCTGCATTGTGAAATTATGTCAATGTCATGCTGCTTGAGTCTGATCATCTGTCGTGCTATTGTCCAAAAGAAGTTTTTACTCAGCCTGAGTCAATCCTTCTGCAATTTTTCTCTTCCCTCATGCCCGACCATCCCGAAAGTCCAATCAAGTCCTTGTTTGAAATCACTGAAGTTCTTTGCCTAATCACCGAGATCCTCTTGTCTGTTCTCGACGAGCCGTCGAAGACCTCTGGGTAGTGAAGTCATACACTCACATTACACTCCTGCCCAATTTTTGAAGATATTGAACTTGTTGCTCGAGCTCTGAAGGCCTCATCTCCAACCATCAGGCATCATTGGCTTCTTGAAGATGGATACTATACATGTATATATTTGATTTTGAGATGTAGATCCATTGTGTATTGCTCACGACTACACTTTATATAGTTATATGACATGGATCTGCAATGTATTTGATTGGCAACCATGATTTATTTCATCCTGAGCATGGGTAAGCCCTCCTCGATGAGACAATTATTATTTTTTGCAGATGGCACCTCTCGAACTCTAGTCTCGGGCTCACTTGCTTCGTATGTTGATGAATATTTGTAATGTATTTCGACCATCAGATGCTCTTCTGACCTCACACATTAGGGGACATATGTTATAACCCTAAATTGCACCATGCATGCATACTTGACATCATACCCTCTTACTTGCTATTTTTCCAAGCCATCACTGAGCAACTCTTCTTAAAACCCATATTTTTGAATATGTATGCACCCTGCACCACTATTTCCCATGTACAAATGCTTACTACACCACTACAACTCACGTACGTACGCTAGCTGCACCATTACAGCCTGTGTATACCCACAAATGTTGCAAAAATTAAAAAGTTGCAAGGAATTCGTTGAGATTACGAGCTATTGGGTGATTTTCCAACTGTCCCACCACCTATAGCCCATCACCCAACCAAATAACCATCCTTTTTTTCATATTAAAGGAGGTGTTGGGGTCTCATTCCAAAGCTAAGAATAAGAACAGTGAAACTCTGCATGTTTCACATCCCCTCCTTGTCCCAAGAATTTGCAGCCACCTTGTGAGTTTTGTGCCAGAATTGCCCATTCTTGCCTCTTTCCTCCATTATAAGCCTATTCTATTCCCTAGAGAGAGTGCGAGAGGAGAAAGATACATGGAAGTGCAGTTGGAGCTGGGTGAAGAGGATCCCAGACCAGGTTTGAGGAGCAGTCGCCGATCTCATTGTAAGTAAACTTTGTGATATCAATAAAAGGAATACTTTTTCTGTCCCACAATATGATGTGTTCAATCTTTATGTTTTATTTATGTTTTATTATGACATCTAACCCACTAATTCATATATGAGATGCATAATTCCTTTGGTCACTATTTTATGAATTCTAGAGTAATAGTTCTCTTTTAGAGTGCATTCATTGTTGTTTTGCTATTGTAAAAGCAGGTTCCCATTGCACCTAGAGAAACTAGGTGCACTATACAACCCATTTTTGTAACTTCCTAGAAAAAATCCCTTCATTCGTTTCCAAAAGGAATTACTGGACAAAGACATAAGCAATGTAATTCCTAAAAAGAGAAAATGTTCACATCCAAAAGAAAATGCTACAGGATGTAATACAACAACACACATAATATCATCATGAAAACATGCATTAATACCTACCCAATATACCTACCACAACATCCAAATTATTGCTCGGAAGTTGTAGGTAAAAGTTTTAGGAAAATTTCTAAGAGACAACAATAATGTGACAATTTAGTTTAGATGAAACATAGCTTCAAATACTAACATGTATGAACCACTTTGTATTGGGGTTCATGCTTGTCATCATGCTTCTGTAGGTCCTAAGAAATTTTCTTCGTTATGGGGAAAGTCCTATCAACCTTGTCATCATGCTATTTGTACATGCATTTTGATGCAGGAACATCGCTATCACATCAAGAAAAGCAGACGTGGAAGCGAATTCAACACTTCAACGCATTGAAAGATCCAAACCGACTCTTAAACAACTTGGTAGTGGCGTGGAGATATTTTTGAATCTCTTGTTAATTAATTAGTTGTATGTAAAGTCGGACCACCATTTTGAATTGACGGATTATTGTAAATCCTTACACGACTGTAATATATTACGGGTGTAGGGTATTAGCCCGTATGAGTCATTAGGTTGCATTAATTAATCTGAGTAGGTAACCGTTGGAGTAGAAGGTGATAGAATTTAGATATGAGGAAGAAGAGCGAGAAAGATCTGCGTCCTTAGCTAAGTTTTATAATTATACTGAATGTAAGAGATAGAGGTGTAACCATGTTTTTTTGGAATGAATAGAACAAAGGAAGTTGATCCAATTGTACAGTGTTGATATTGTTTACAAGTTTATTGTTGTTATGAATTTTGTGGGTGTATAATGTTCATGGTGAATGGATGAAATTATGAGGAATTGAATAAGTTTCAATTGTTTCTTTTCTGTAAGTTATGCAAGGAGTGCGTATTGAACGCAAGGAGTGCATGTGAGATAGTCTTGTTCGACTCGAAGCTCAGAAGAGATAGCGTGGAACTTTCATATGCAGAGTGTGCATGTTAAGTGAAAAAAGTGCATATGCGAAGTCTTTGACTTGGATAAATAACTCGGGTTTTTCTCATAAGAAAGTGCAGAGGTGAGTTGCAAGGAGTGCACAGGACCATAAATCGACTAAGTGTCGAAGAAATCCTTCATAAGAAGAATTTGCGGAAGTTGCACAAGATAAAGGGTTAAGATCTATCCAAGAGGAGCTGAAGGAAACAAGGACCATTGATTTAAGGAGGGATACGCATCAACAGATCGTAAGATTCGAGTAAATTGCAATTAGGTTTCAATTAAGAATTGAGACTGTCGAAACCCGAAGACCCGAATTAAATCTGGACCGTCAGATCTAGAGGGACGCGTGGTGACAGATCATGAACTTCGGATAATAATACTCTGGTAAGTTGAGAATTGAAATCTCTGAACACCGAAGGTCCAAAGTAAATTATAATCGTTGATTTGAGGAGGAAAAATGTCAATAGATATTTTATTTCGGGAGATAGCCATTGTGGAGAAAGCAGGAGTTGAGATTTGAAACTACCGAAGTCCAAATCACGAAATAAATCACAACCGTTGATTTATAAGGGTTAAATCTGATCCGTAGATTTGGAAAGGACGGATCTGAACCATCAGTTTAGAAGCACCGTCGAGATTGTGAGATCCACGATTACAAAGGATTGTGGGGACGAAAAATACTTGGATGTTAAAAATTTGGTAGTGGGCCGCAATAGAAACCGTGGTATTGCAAATTTGACGCGTGGCGTTTGGTAGTGAATTGTGGGGAGAAAAGTGGGTTGATCCCAAACCACTTTCGACCGCGCCTAAAATCGTGTGTGGACATAGCCTGAGGTCATATGCGGGAAGGAGCTAACAGAGGAGGAGCTAGCGCCTGAACACTAATCACCCAATAGTGCGAAGGGAGAGGTTGTGAGTGTCATAGAACTTGCACCGAAGGACTGAAGAGACCTATGGTTATTTACAAGTGAGACCATTAAGGTTTCAGAGAGATAATTCAGCTCCGAGAATTAAATATCCTTGACCGAGAGGTCGCGCCGCTCAAGGAGAAGGGGGGTTGGCATCAAGTGGTATCATAGCCTGAAAAAGTTTGAAGTTGTATTTTGTGTATTAAAAAAAAAAATAGTTGAAATAATGCCGCCAAGGATTTGTGTAGATCCACCTATAGAAAACCGTGTTGTGGGAAGATAAATGACAGAGCTTCACGCAAGGTTGGAAGAAATGGAAGCAATGCAAATAACAACACCTACCGCTGAAGACATCAGTGATGCAGAAAGTTAAGAAATAGAAGTTGAAGAAGTTATAGGAGAAGATGCAACTGAAGAACGCTTATTGAAAGCTGTTGTGAAGTTGGGAGCTAGAGAAAAGATGGATGTTCCAATGTATGAAGGTAATTTGGATGTCGAAGAGCTATTAGACTGGATAAGGTCCATGGATAAGTATTTCGACTATGAAGATGTCGATGAAGGAAAGAAGGTGAGACATGTTGTCACTAGATCAAAGGGACATTCAACACTGTGGTGGGATGAACTGCAGGCAGAGAGAAGGAGCAAAGGTAAACAAAAGATAAAGAATTGGGATAGGATGGTAGCCAAACTAAAGGCTAAATTCATACCTAAGGATTACCAGATAAACCTGTTCAGAAAGTTGCAGAACCTGATACGAAGGGGTATAACAGTGAAAGAATATACAGAAGAATTCTATAGACTGAATATTAGGACTATACAAAGAGAGAATGATGATGAAAAAGTTTCTAGGTATATAAATGGCTTGAGGTATGAAATTCAGTATGAGATCAACATGATGACTGTGAGGACAATGGAAAATGCTTATCATATTTCACTGAAGGCAGAAGAAACCAGAGTCAACGAAGTAGAAACAAAGGCTCAAATAGAGGTAAGGGAATTGTTTATGATAAGACGCTGAAAACCAAGGATGAGATTGAGAAATCACATGGTCACTTTGAAAGAGGAGGAGGTTTCTGAAGAAGACCGTTTGGTGGGAGAAATTATTTTCCTCGAGGAAGAGGAAGATGTAGAGGAGGTGGAGTTAAATGTTATGCCTATGGAAAGATAGGACACATGTCTTGGGAATGCCCTGAGAGGAAGAAAGAAGGAGGAGGAAAATCACACATTTTTGAAGCTCAGAAGAATGTGGAAGCAAAAGTAGCAAAAGGAGGACATAACCTTATGATGAGGAAAGTTATTTTAAATCCAGAGAAGGAAATAAAAGGCTCATTTCAACGAATGAGGTTGTTCAGGACTGCTTGTAAAACAAAAGACAAAGTTTGCAAGATGATTATAGACAATGGGATCACTGATAATTTAGTCTCTACAGAAATGGTGGAGAAACTGGAGCTGGAGAAAACTGCACACCCAAGTCCATATAAATTTCCGTGGCTGTAGAAAGGACATCAAGTAATGGTAAGTCAACAATGCAAAGTTGAATTTAAAATAGGAGGCTATAAAGATGATATTCTGTGTGATGTAATTCCTATGGGTGTTTGTCATATTTTGTTGGGGAGACCATGGCAGTTTGATAGGAATGTCATTCATGATGGGAGGAAAAATACTTATACTCTGGAAAAAAATGGTAGAACCCACATGTTATTGCCAATAGAGGAGGATAAATAAAAGGAAGAAGCCAACACAAGAATACTTCTCATGAGTGGGAAGGAACTCTTGAAGGAAATCAAGAAAGATCAAGATATGCAATTTGTTGTAGTAAGGAAACCGAGAGTTATCCTTACCAATACTTCTATGGATGATTTACCTGAATAAATCTAGGAATTGTAAGAGATATTTGCTGACATAGTAGTGGATGCATTGCCTCACTCATTACCACCCATTAGGAGTATTAGCCACCATATTGACTTGATTCCAGAAGCCAGTTTTCCAAATAAAGCATCGCATAGATTGACACCTCGAAAGAATGAAGAAGTTAAGAATCAAGTTCAGGAGTTGTTGGATAAAGGTTTAGTCAAGGAAAGTCTAAGCCCATGTGCAATACCAACTGTGTTAAGTCCAAAGAAATATGGGGGATTGAGAATGTGTACAGATTCCATAGCCATCAACAAGATTACCATCAAGCATAGATTTCCTTTACCCGGGATGGATGATTTGATGGATTGTTTGAATGGTGCAAGTTATTTTTCAAAATTAGACTTGAAGAGTGGATATCATCATATAAAAATGAGAGAGGGAGATGAATGGAAGACAACATTCAAGACAAATGAAGGTTTGTTTGAATGGCTAGTCATGCCATTTGGATTGACAAATGCTCCAAGCACATTTATGAGGTTGATGAATGAAGTACTGAAATAATTCATAGGTAAATTTGTCATTGTATATTTGGATGATATATTAGTTTTCAACAAAGCAGAGGAAGAACATTTAAAGCACTTGACATTAGTGATGAGGAGATTGCAACTAGAAAAGTTGTTAATAAATTTGAAGCAAAGTTCTTTTATGAAGACCGAACTCATATATTTTGGTTTTATGATCTCTTCAAATGAATTGAAGATGGATCCAAAGAAGGTGAGAGCAATCAAAGAATGGTCGTCACCTAGGAGCATATTTGAGGTGAGAAGTTTCCATGGGTTAGCAAGTTTTTATAGAAAGTTTATCAGAAATTTTAGTGGTATATGTGCACCCATGATGTATACTGTTAAGAAGAAACCAAAGTCTTTTAATTGGATAGAGGAGGCTGAGAAAAGCTTCAAAGTGTTGAAAAATAAGATAACAGAACAACCAATTTTGGTTTTACCTAACTTTGGAAAAACATTTCAGGTGATGTGTGATGCAAGTGGAATAGCCATTGGAGCATTTTTGAGTCAAGATAATAGGCCAGTTGCTTATTTTAGTGAAAAGATGAATGACACTAAGGAGAAATATTCTACATATGACAAGGAGTTTTATGCAGTGATTCAAGCTTTGAAGAAATGGAGACATTATTTAATTCCAAAAGAGTTTGTCTGATATAGTGATAATCAAGCTTTGCAAATTATTACTAGGAAAGATAATTTGAATCAGAGGCATGCTAAGTGGGTAGAATTCATGCAAAATTTTACTTTTATCATTAAACATATTTCTGGAAGTGCTAATAAAGTTGCAGATGCTTTGAACAGGAGGAGTTTGGTTGTACATGAATTTCAAGTGAAGACCTTAGGATTTGAGCACCTTAAGGAAATGTATCAGGAAGATACAGATTTTAAGGAGGCTTATGAAGCATATGGAAATCCTTTGTTGAGGGATAACAACTCATGGGAAAAATATTTGATCCAAGATGGATTTTTGTTTAAAGGAAGCCAATTGTGCATACAAGATTCTCAATGAGAGATAATTTATTGAAAGAAAAACATAGTGGAGGTTTAGCCGAACATTTTGGTCATAAAAAAATATTTGCACAACCGAGTAGTTTGTATTATTGGCCAGGTATGAGGGAAGATGTGAAGAAATTTGTAGATCGATGTAGTATTTGTCAACATGCAAAATGAAAGAGACAAAACACTGGTTTTTATCATCCATTGCCTATTCCAGAAAGGCCTTGGAATGCAATTAGTATGGATTTTGTATTGGGATTACCTAGAACCCAAAAGGGAAGTGATTCCATATTTGTTGTAGTCGATAGATTTTCTAAGATGTCACATTTCATACCATGCCAGAAGAAAAATGATGCTACACACATAGCCAATGTGTTTTTCAGAGAAATTGTGAGATTACATGGACTGCCTAGAAGTATAGTCTCAGATAGGGACACTAAGTTTGTAGGACACTTTTGGAGGACTCTATGGAAGAGGTTGGGAACTAATTTATCTTTTAGTTAATCATATCACCCTCAGACAGATGGACAGACTAGAGTGGTGAACAAGAGTCTAGGAATTTTGTTAAGGAGTTTAGTCATTGAACAAGGTCGTCAATGGGATTAGATTCTGGCACAGGCATAATTTGCATTTAACAATTCAGTTAATAGAAGCACTGGAAAAATTCCATTTGAGATAGTATATGGAAGACAACCAAGAGGGATTGCAGAATTGAGAGAGTTGAAACAAGATGAATTCAAGAGCGTTGGAGCAGAAGATTTTTCTACAGAAATGCAAAGACTTCATGATCAAGTTAAGAAACAGATACAGGATAGTAATAAGAAGTATAAGGAAAGAGTTGATCAGAAAAGAAGGGAAGTTCAATTTGAAGTGGGAGATGAAGTTTTAGCTCATTTGAGAAAGCAGAGGTTTCCAAGAGGAACATATAATAAGTTGAAGATGAAGAAGATAGGACCATGCAAGATCCTTAGAAAATTTGCAGCAAATGCTTATGAGATTGAGTTGTCGGACAATGTTGGGATATCACCGATATTCAACATTGCATATTTGTATCCTTATAGCAGAGATGACGTAGGAGAATTAGATGATCAGGAAGAGATTCAGTGGGAAGAACAGATGTCCACAGTAGAAAAACCTCAGATGGAGAAAATATTGGAATAGAGAATTGGAAGGAAAACTAGAAGAAAGATACATCTTGAATATTTGGTAAAGTGGAAGGATCACCTCATGGAAGATTCAAGTTGGGTAACTGGACTTGATATTTTGAAGCATGGAAAGATAGTGCGAGAGCTCATGGACAGGAGACCATGAATATTTTGGCTAGAGGAGTATGATGCAGGAGCATCACTATCACATTAAGAAAAGAAGACGTGGAAGCAAAGTCGACACTTCAATGCATTGAAAGAGCCAGACCGACTCTTAACCATCTTGGTAGTGGTGTGGAGATATTTTTGAATCTCTCGTTAATTAATTAGTTGTATGTAAAGTCGGGCCACCGTTTTGAATTGACAGATTATTATAAATCCTTACACGACTGTAATATATTACATGTGTAGGATATTATCCCGTATGAGTCATTAGGTTGCATCAATTAAGCTGAGTAGGTAACCGCTGGAGTAGAAGGTGATAGAATTTAGATAAAAGGAAGAAGAGAGAGAAAGCTATGGGTCCTTAGATAATTTTTCTAATTATAATGACTGTAAGAGATAGAGGTGTAACCATGTTTTTTTGGAATGAATAGAACAAAGGAAGTTGATCCAATTGTACAGTGTTGATACTGTTTACAAGTTTACTATTGTTATGAATTTTGTTTGTGTATGATGTTCATGGTGAATGGATGAAATTATGAAGAATTGAATAAGTTTCAATTGTTTCTCTTCTGTAAGTTATGCAAGGAGTGCATATTGAACACAAGGAGTGTGTGTGAGAGAGTCTTGTTCGACTCGAAGCTCAGAAGAGATAGCGTGGAACTTTTGTATGCAGAGTGTGCATGTTAAGCGCAAGGAGTGCGTATGCGAAGTCTTTGACTTGGAGAAATAACTCGGGTTTTTCTCATAAGAAAGTGCAGAGGTGAGTTGCAAGGAGTGCACAGGACCAGAAATCGACTAAGTGTCGAAGAAATCCTTCAGAAGAATAATTTTCAGAAGTTGGACAAGATAAAGGGTTAAGATCTATCCAAGAGGAGCCAAAGGAAACAAGGACCGTTAATTTAAGGAGGGATATGTGTCAACGGATCATAAGCTCTGGGTAAACTGCAATTGGGTTTCAATTGAGAATTGAGATTGCCGAAACCCGAAGACCCGAAGTAAATCTGGACCGAAAAATCCAGAGGGACGCGTGGCGATAGATCGTGAACTTCGGATAATAATACTCTGGGAAGTTGAGAATTGAAATCTCTGAACCCTGAAGGTCCGAAGTAAATTATAACCGTCGATTTGAGGAGGACAAATGTCAACAGATCTTTTATTTCAGGAGATAGCCATTGTGGAGAAAGAAAGATTTGAGATTTGAAACTCTCAAAGTCCAAATCATGAAATAAATCACAGTCGTTGATTTAGAAGGGTTAAATATGATCCGTAGATTTGGAAAGGGTAGATCTAAACCATCAGTTTAGAACCACCGTTGAGATTGTGAGATTGACGGTTACGAAGGATTGTGGGGACTGAAAATACTCGGATGTTAAAAATTTGATAGCGGGCCGCAATAGAAATCGTGGTATTGCAAATTGGATGCGTGGAGTTTGATAGTGAATTGTGGGGAGAAAAGTGGGTTGATCCCAAACCACTTTCGACCGCTCCCGAAATTGTGTGTGGACATAGCCCGAGGTCATATGCGAGAAGGAGCTAACGGAGGAGGAGCTAGCGCCTGAACACTAATCACTCAGCAGTGTGGAGGGAGAGGTTTCGAGTGTCATAGAACTTGCACTGAAGGACTGAAGAGACCTGTGGTTATTTACAAGAGAGACCATTAAGGTTTCAGAGAGCTAATTCAACTCTGAGAATTGAAGATCCTTGATCGAGAGATCGCACTGCCCAAGGAGAAGGGGGGTTGGCATCACATTTGGGGCTCCACGGGTTATTATCGCTGATGTAGATGAACAATGTCTATGAATGGCTAAAAACTTGGATATGATGAATGTATTCTAGTGTCTAGGGATTCTCAATTACTAATGAAGAGGAGACATGCATACAAAATGCCATGGGTAGAAACATAAATGTAACTTTTGATTGCGTTGGTTTTGCCAAAACCAAGTCTACAACTCTAAAGGCTACCTTTATTGGTGGTAAAGTATGTTGAGGAATCTCTTATAAAATTGTTTGTATCAATCAAGCCACCATGAGGTTGGTTATTCATCCTTTGCCTATGAGTAACAATTCTTGCCAAGTGATATGAATAAGCATGGACTATAACTTAACCAAAGATTGTCTTTCAATATCAAGAGTAACAACATGATCATACCCTTGATTTGTGATCCTATATTACTTACATCCTCATTGGAATGTAGCTCAACAACTTGTCAGATTTATAACAATATATGCACAGGATCCTCGTTTTGCTAAGTACATCAAAATTTCCAGAACATTGTGTGAGGTGATAGAAGACTTTTCATTGTTTAGTTTTGCAACCTTAGATATAGAAGACACAAAGTGTTGAGAATTTTGTTAAGATTATCACTAAATCCAATGGATATGTCTTCCATGCTATTGATAAAGCTTTAGAACATGGTAGAAACATTCTCGAGGTTAGAAGGCTTTGGAGCATTGTATATGGAAAGGAGTTTGAGGCCAAAAAAATGAAAATGAACAAGTAGCTTATGGTGACAAAGATATGGAAGATATTAATATGGAAACCTCATTTAACATCACATCATAGATGCACGATGCAAATACCTTTCAAGAAGCTTGGAATGCATATAAGTCTATGTACAATACATTTAATCAAACCAAGGTTCTCTAGAGAAACCGATTATATAACTTGAAGATGCCAAATT
>JZKD02S1628039.1:455904-473259 GCA_000966675.3 Picea glauca | reverse complement strand
TACCAGAGCCTTAAACTCTTTAAATTTATCAAATACCTCAAATTTCTTTCTAAGAAAATAAATCCATGTGTTCCTTGAAAAATCATCTATGAATGAAACATAATACACAGACTTAGCTAGTGATGGAACATGCACAGGTCCAAACACATCACTGTGTATCAACTCTAAGATCCCCTTTGCTCTTGTAGCACCAGATGGGAATCTCACATGATTTTGTTTACCATATATGCAATGTTCACAGAAATCAAAATCTAGAGTGCAATTAGCCATACCTTCAACCATACCTTTACCGTGTAGTGTTCGAAGGCCCTTTTCTCCAATATGCCCCAGTCTTTGATGCCACGGCATGGTCTTCTTTTCTGGGACAATATTGATTTTGTCTGCTTCATTTCTCTTCTCAGGGACAACAGAACTGTTGCACCCATTAGTATAAGGGATTCCCAACAACTTGTACAGAGTTCCACACCGAACTCCCTTCATCAACACCATTGCTCCTCGTACCATCTTGCAAGTGTTCTTTCCAAATACAGTATTCACTCCTGCATCATCCAACTTGCATACAGATATTAGGCTCCTGGCTAGTTTTGGAATGTGAAGAACCCCAGGGAGTGTTCTAATCCTTCCATCTTTTAGCAGCAACTTAACCCTTCCACGCCCCATGATTTTTTATGTCGAGTCATCTCTTAGGAATACATCACCACCATCATATTTTTCATATTCAGAGAACCGCTCCCTGTGAGGAGTCATGTGGTATGATGCACCTGATTCGATCAACCATACATCATGGTCTGCATGTGTGCCTGTGGATTCCAAGTAAACATCACCTCCTTCTTCAGTGGAGGTTTTAGTCTATGTGGAAGAGGTACTATCAGATCCCTTTGGTTTTTCAACCTTCTTAGACTTGCAATCTTTCTTATAATGCCCTGTTTTACCACACTTCCAACATTTGATCAAAGATTTTCCTGGAGACTTAGATCTACTTGTAGATTTAGATCTCCCTCCCGAAGACTTACCATGATTCCTGTCTTGGGTATGACCTCTTACAAATAAAGCATATGTGTTATGACCATCCATGATTTTCCGCCTCATCTCTTCAGATAACAAGGATGCAACTACATCCTCATACTTCAATGTAGATTGAGTGGTACTACCTGTTTCTACAACCAGATTATCCCAAGAGTCTGGCAAAGAACATAACAAAGTAATACACTTATCTTCTTCTACAATCGTAATATTAACAGAGACAAGTTGACTTACCAGAGTATTAAAGACATTTAGATGTTCTGTCACAGAATCTCCATCTTCCATCCTAAAATGATACAACTTCTTTCGAAGAAACAACTTGTTTACCAGGGACTTTGATTGATACTAATTCCCCAACTTATCCCATAGTTCCTTGGCTGTAGATTCTCCTAAGACATTCAACAACACTAAATCTTCCAGGCAGAGTCGAATAGTACTCCTTGCTCTTCTGTCCAACTTCTCCCAATCTTCCTTCAACATACTAGTAGATGGTGTATTGGTAGTTTGTGTACTAGTAGGTTGTGTACCAGTAGCCTGTGTGCTAGTAGACGGTGTACCGGTAGGCTGTGTACCAGGATCCACAATGATCCATTGTTCTTTGTCTACAAGAAGGTCCTCCATCTTCAGCTTCCATAGCTCAAAGTTTTTACCATTGAACTTCTCTATCTCGATTCTAGAAGAGCTTTCCATTCCTCTTTCTGCACTCAAATAACCACTGCAAAAGCTCCCACTAAACCCAGGTTTATCACAGACCCAAGATAAACTTGATCTATCAAGACCGAGACAAACCATCCACAACAAAGGCGTCCCTCTGAAGCCAAAAACGAGCTCTGATACCACATGTAAGTTTTAAACCTGTGAAGTAAAGCAATGCATATAGATTCTTAAGCAAAAAAGAATTTAATCAATGGCTCATACACAGAGTACACAGAGATTTTATACCAGAAACCCTCAACCGGGAAAACCTTTCTTATATTCATTATTGAATTTCACCATTCACCATACAATATATACAATGTTTTTAGGTATTTCGTAGATACCAAAACCCTAATCCCTTAATCCATGATTAATTTAGTAAACCGCTAAAAATAACAAAATCCGCTAAAAATAGCAAAAACTGCCCAAAAACAAAAATTTGGGGCGCTACCTCGAACGGTGTGCGTAACCAGGGGGGCATACCTGCCCCCCCGGGACCCCCCTAGGAAAGCACTCGACACACACGACACAAAGAGCACTACTAGAGGGATCGTCAAATGTCATGCCCATACACACACACATGCAAAGAATATAACACATACCCAACATGGATGGCATTGAATACAATAGATAATTTTACTATGGGCCTTAGATTTTCTTTAAGTGATATCTAAGGGAATCACCTTTTTGTATGATCCAATTTAGGGATCCCAATAAGTTTTTATAAGTAACAATGGAGCAATCATTAAGTGTTATTGGGGAAGAAGAAATTGTTATGAATGAATATCATTGAATGCAATAGATAATTTTGCTATGTGCTTTAGATTTTCTTTAAGTGACATCTAAGGGAATCACCTTTTTGTATGATCCAATTTAGGGATCTGAATAAGTTTTATAAGTAACAATGGAACGATCATTAAAAGTTACCGAGGAAGAAGAAAGTTGGCATTGAATGCAATAGATAGTTTTGCTATGTGCCTTAGATTTTCTTTAAGTGATATATAAGGAAATGACCTTCCTTTTTCTATGATCCAATTAGGGTCCCAATAAATACTTCAACATCGTGTCAAATTCTTAAAATGTCAATTTATAAAAGAACATAGCTTCTATTAGCTTCATTTACACCAATTTAAAAAGTTTTGAACTCTAATCTTCATGTTAATACAAGCCCAATCATCTCACTTCTTACTATTAAACCACACCTTTGAGTACTACCATTCCTCCATTTTTTTTCCACTTTTATTTTTCCTTGTAACATTCCTTATATGGTCATAACGACCATTCCTTGTATTGTCAACATTCCTTATATGGTCATAACAACCATAAAATTAAATATTTGTATAACCCTCATTCATCCTATTTTCTACTTTTTGATATCAAATTATCCATTTTCAAGTTTTATGTAATTATAAAAGGCACTTCTCTCACAACATTGTAATTATAAAAGAGACTTCTCTCACACCATTAGATACATTAACATTGTAGTAAAAATTTAAAAGTAAAAGCAAAAATGTCAAAAGTTTGGATGAACTTAGGTTAATAGTTAAAAACTCTTACCATAGTAACTCAATTTTACATATATTACAATTTTGTTAACATAAAAAAGAGACTTCAAAATACTGTAAGGGAAATTTATAATCTCACTAAAACCGATATTAGAAAAAAAACGTGTTTGTGACGTGTTTTAGAAGAACGCAATTGGGCTGCCCTTGCAAATTACAACTGCAATTGGGATGCAACCGACCGACCGGTAGGATAAGGACTCCGGCCGGGAGGTTCTCGGTCAAATATCAATTCTTCGAGCCAATTCTAATTCGTCATGGACACGCCAGATGTCGGGTTCACATATTGAATAGAGGTAGATCTCGGGTTCACATATTGAATAGAGGTAGATCTCGGGTTCACATAGAGGTAGATCTCCCAATCCTCATGGAGATTTACGAAGAGAAAATTTTGACATACCTTTCGGAAGAGAAAATTTTGAAAGTGTAGGAGTTGGTCAAAGGAAAGGAGAAATTAACCTCTGCCTCTCAAAGCCAAGGAAAGGACTAGATATGGCCCTAAGGATCAGGATGGCCTCACTTAAAGCAAAGGAATAAACATGGCTCTAGGGATCAAGATGACCTCGCTCAAAGCATTGAAAAAGCTCAGTGAGGAGGGAAAACAACCAAGTAGAAGCTCAAGGAGGTGGGGAATCAATTGGTTAATTCAAGATAAATTTTAGGGCTGTCAAACAAGTATTTTGTCGCCCAACCCAAAAGTTTATCACGAAGATCATCTCATGGAATGTTAGAGGTGTCAATGCATCAAACAAACAAAGGATACTTAGGAATAAAATAGCGAAAGAAAAAATCCAACGATTATGATGATTCAAGAATCTAAATGTGACAGGAACGCCTTCATCGTAACAACCAAAAATATTTGGATGGGACGTGAGGTAGCAAAAACGAGTTCAGAAGGGTTCTAAGGGGGCTTGGCCATACTATGGAACCCTAGTCAAGGGATACTAGAAGACATCCTAGAAACTAGCTGATTCATCACATCAAGCTATAAAGAAATTGACACCATAGATTCAGGGTTCATCATGAATGTCTATGACTCAAACACTCTCGCATATAAGGAAAGATTTATAGACTCACTATGGGCTTGAGGTTCAACATATGAAGGTAAGCACTGGATCATGGAGGGGGATTTCAACATGTTCACCTCCCTAAAGCCGATTCCCACCACATGCAAGATATAAGCATATCTTTCCAAGATGCCATCACAAAGCTCAAAATGGTGGACATGAGAATGAACAATGGATGCTACATTTGGAATAACAAGCAAGGGGGGAGCTCATCAAATATTAGTTAGGCTAGATAGATTCCTAGTGACTAAATTACCAGTTAGGCTAGATAGATTCCTAGTGACTAAATTGATGCTAAGACAAGGAGGAACCATGGAAGTAGAGATCCTACCATGTGTGGGGTTAGATCATTGGCCCATTAGCCTTTTTTGGGCTAGCACATGTTACTCAAGACCCTAATCCTTTTCTCTTCAAAAAGTTTTGGTTATCCCATACATACTTCTAGCAGAGTATCAAAGACTAGTGGGAGGAGGAGGGTCTTCCCGAAGGCTATAAAATGTATGTTTTTCAACAGAGATTGAAAAGGGTGAAAGCCAAAATCAAGATCTGGAGTAGAGAAGTCTTTGGAAACATTTTTCACACAAAAAGAGATCTGGAAAGAAATATGGAAGAGGTTCAATTATTGATTATATAAAAGAAGAGGACCTCAAAAAGGAATCAACAAGAGGAAGATCTTCAACTCTAATGGCAGGCAAGAATGCAATAAGAAGAAACACCATGGAGTCAAGAAAGGGACAAAAACTTTTGCTTCTTCCATAATGCAAGGGACACATTTACTGGCGTTTCCTGAGGGGGACAAAAATATTCCCAACAACTGAGATGTGCCCTAACGAGTTGGGGAATTTTGTGCGATGTCCCTTGACCTGTTTGCAAATATCTTAAAATTGTGTAAAAAATGGAAAAAAATTGTTTTCATGTAGACATGGCATTAGTGTTGGGCCCATTCCAAAATCCCAGATCGTTTTCATTTTTCACTTTGTCACTTACCTTTTGTGAGTTGCTAAGGAGAAAGATGTTGGGGTTTACTATGATGATTTTTTTACAAGGATTTGTTTCTTGTGATTACCAACAATGCCATTTAAGAGAATATTTTTCAATCTAAGCATTGTATTTTCTGTTAGGCACATTTTTTTTTATTGTGGCAATAACAAGGAGCATAAAACAAATTTACGACGTTAGATTTCAAATTTCTCAGTTCAGATTATCAATGTTCTTCAAGTTTTATGATTTCTGATTTAGCAAGTTCATTTTTACATTTTCAGGGAGGCTTGTTAGTCACGGTTTTGGGTACAAATAGTAATCCATTGCTATTGCAGAGAACCTCCACCTTATATATATATATATATATATATATATATATATATATATATGGAGTTTATGGAGAGAACTCCCACCTTACTTCACTTAATAGCTACTATAAAGCAACTTCTCTTCTTTCAATAACTAGAGAGCCGAAATAAGCAAAAAAGCCAAGGCCACGTTACATTCAATTATGAATTGTTACTACTAGGTGTTCCTTATGGATGAGTTGTAATGAACATTGATTCTTCCTCGTTGTATATTTAATCTTGAGCCAAGCCCACTATTAGAGGTTGAGATTATGTCAGATGTTTAATCCTAAGATAAGTCAATTGCTCAAGGCCAAGATTATGTTGGATGTTTGATCATGCATTGAGTCCAATTCACTATCGTAGGTTGAGATTATGTCTGATGATATCTGTGGATGTCCATTGTCGAGTATGCCTATTATTGAAATTATGGACTTGATTATGTTGATTGTAGTAAGTTGAGTTGATCTTGTCCAACCTCATAAAGAAAATGTAGAGTCACTCTGTTGTGTGTTCCCATACAATGTCTTCCATTACAAATGATAAAACTTCATTAGATAAATCTATTAGGAAATAATCTCCAAACAAAAGAGCTAGGAAGGGTTTCAATAGGAGTGATAAGCAATGACGAGAAAATAGAGAAGAAATCAAGAAAGAGTACATAATGTTACAACTAGAATGTATACATATGAGTAACTTACATTCAATTGAAAACTAACACTGCTAGGTGTTCCTTCTGGACGAGTTGCATTAAATAAGAAATCAAGAAAAGGTACATAAAGTTATGCAAGCATTTATAATAAGAGTACATTACATTCAATTGAGAACTATCACTGCTAGAAGCTAAGTCGATTTTTGAAGGTTGTGGGCGAGTTGTAATGACTATTGTTTCATCTTTGTTGGCTATCTAATCTTGAGTCAAGTCCACTATTACAAGTTGAGATTATGTATGAGGTCTAACCCTAAGCTAAGTCAATTTTTCAAGGCTAAGATTATGTTGGATGTCTAAAAATGACCTAAGTCCATTGTTAGACATTGACATTATGTCAGACGCTACCTTTGGAGGTCCATTGTTGGGTATGCCTATTGTTGAAAACATTGACTTGATGATGTTGATTGTAGTATGTCGAGTTGGTCTTATCCAAGCTAAAAAGACACGATGGCCAAGGCCACTATACACTTCAAACAATAATGACCTTGTGGATCTTTGCCTTACTTCCATTGTACACTAGCCACTAACCCATCACTTGGAAATTATTCCCAATATTTCTAAAATTGAGGGACATGACATTGGAGAGTTTAGGACCAACAATCACAAGTGGATGAGAAGTGGAAAATGATGAGCATAATCTCTTTGAACATTTTTCTACTATTGTGTCGTACTTAATCTCGCCTTACAACAAATAAGTTCCCGAGTTTTACTCCAAAGAAGAGAAACCACCTATTCTCAAAATAAACCTTTTTTTTGCCAAATAATATGTAGAATATCTTATAGAGACTTGGGCCAACCACCTAACCTATTTCTCATTTTCCCATATCTGCTTCATTTTCCAAAAATATAAGAAAGTTGAGGCCAAAGCGATGAAACCCACAAAAATTGTACCAAATTGGAGGCCATATGCATAACTAGTAAGGAATTTGAGTGAGAGTGACCTATAATGATTAGAAAAAAAAAACTTGCATCTAAAAGCCAACTTCCAAATTGACAAATCTTTTAGTACAAGAAATGCCTTATAAACCTTCTTGGTCTCATAATTGTTATGTATAGAGAACCTCCCTTATTTTAGAGAGACAATTTTGATCTTTTACTTGTTAAAAAACAAAAGGAAGATAAGAGGGAAAGTTGGAATAAAATCACCTTATAAAAAAAGGAATTTCATTAAATTTGATGACTTGAATCTTTTTATTGAATTTTTTGTTATTTTCGTGCCAATATGAGCCAAAGTAGATATTAATACCAAAACAAAATTTTCCCCTTTTTGTCAAGGGTGAGGATAAAGTTTGTTGAACGCTATCATCCATGTCATGTTCGACGAACCCAACATGCCACCTCAATGCCCCTTTGCATATGTCTGGCTCTATGACCCTTCGTCCTTCTGTTTGTTTGTTCTTAGGGATAATTTGAACAATATGCCACCTCAATGCCCCTTTGCATATGTCTGGCTCTATGACCCTTCGTCCTTCTGTTTGTTTGTTCTTAGGGATAATTTGAATACATGATGGATGTGATATATCATACATTTTGTGTCAATATGAATGATAGGGAAATTGAAATTTTGAATTTTTAATGTAGTTTCCTTTTCACGTTGTTTATTTTTATGTTTCATGCTAGATTTTTTAGTGTAGGCTCACATAAAATCAACAAGAGAAACATGAATGTTTCGCCTTCATCACAAGGCATCATACCCATGCTCAAATCATGTAATATGATTCTCCCAAATACATTGAAGTTGATTCTATTGTTATTGTTCATGGAATACCAACCCGTGATTTGAAATAAATGGATATCATACTTACAAACAACAAACATAGAGGATGACATGCATAATGATAATCAAGAAACACCCACAAACTCTCAAATAAAGGTGCAACCCAACTCTTTACATGCAAGAAGGAGTTCCACATTGCCATATTGGTGAGAACAAAATCAATGGAATGGCAATTTCTATTTTCACAAAAAATGATATTGGTAAAAATGAAGGTGTTACCGTGTTCATTCTAATTATGGTAATACACTTTTTCTAGTTTTTGTTTATGATTTTGGTGTATATGGTAGGTTAGATGGGACTAATTGAGGAATTTCCTTCATTTTCATGCGGAGGAGCCCATCTAAGAGCTTCCATTTACATTGTAGAGAAACAATTGAAGACGGTGAGAAATTCATGGATTTTCTAAATGCAGTGAGGACCTGGTGTATGTAGGAATTTGATTTCTTTAATACCAAATGGTGTTGATGGAATCATATGTACATAAAATGTATTTCTGGAGAATTTGTGCTTGTAGAGAATCGAACGTCTTTGTGCTATTAAGGAATCCAATTATTTTGGAGGGAAGGATTGAGAGATTACTTAATAGACCTTTATCTTTATACAACTCTTCAATGTCATCTCCACGGTATATCTAGTGAAGAATTCAAGTAGAAAGGGACCTAGTTGCATTCCAAGATGATGAGTCAATTGAGGAGCAAAACAATGGAGTGGATATTTTTTTGAAGCAAAAACATCAATATTTGAAATCGATCTACAACTATGGATGCATCACACTTGAATATTAATTCTAAATATAAAACCACTGCCCTATTAACATTGACACATTGACCTGTAAAATAAAGCACTTGTTGCACCAAGAGGCGTTTCTAGAACATAGTATGGAGGAAAAGTGTATCTAAAATAACATTGATGTGGTAGAGGTCGGTGAACTATAATAGTTAAAAAAATATGAACAAAAAGTATGTGAAGTAGGCTTTATTAAACGCTCATGTGGATGCTACATTTTTAATGGATACATTGTCAAACCTCTCTCAAATGTGTGAGCAAAATATTTAAAATTTTAAGCTTGATTCCACAATCAAAGAAATTCCTTACAAGTTATGTGGTTTTAAGCACTTGGGCTAGCGCACACATTTGAGATTTCATCATCACTTGCACATATTAAAAAAATGAAAGAAGCCATATTCTCACGAAGGATTCACTCAAACAACATATTGAATTGGAGATCAGATGGCCAATGCCTTTTTATTCTTGCTTGTCTCTATACATCGGTTCATAACTAGATGTATCTTCTCATACCTAGAATTGTTTTCTGTTTGGATGATTGAAGCTAACTAGAGCTTTGAATTCACCCCACACACTTCCGATATCCTAGGCCATAAGAGGTGGTTTATATCTTACAATTGCTTGATCCTTATATTTGATGTTAGATGTAATTTGCCTTCCTGTGATATTGAAGTCAATTTTTTTTCTTTTTAATTTAGTAAAAACATTTAGTGGCCCATCTAAAGCAATTCCTTTTCTTTTGTAGGCAAAACAAATTCTTTTCTTGGTAAAAGATTTGTAGGGTTCATATTTTTTCATAGTAAAATATTTTTTTTTACTAATTTACAGATTGTTTGCATAACAAAATACACTAATAAAACATCCACAAACTTCTTTTGGAGTGTTCACAAATGTATCCATATTTAGTAAGCAAAGATTTAGATTCCATTGTTTTGTTTTGATTGGGTTCTCTTTCTTTGTCTGTCAATCTCTTACAAAGAATGGGACATGAGAGCATGATTCCTTCTTAGAACTCTTGTATATTAGGGGTCCTTGCAATATACCAGATGAATAATAATATGCGAAACAAAAATATTTAGCAAGTAGTAATGGAACAACAAGATTATAGCGAAAACAATACTAGAATAACACCAGAAAGAGCACCTTTATTAAAGATAGCAATGTTCACTTGCCTCTTCGAGGGGGCAACCTCCAACAGAGCAGAGCTCTATTACTATAATCTTCAAGACAAAAATATCCAATACCTCCTACTAGAAGCAGAAACTTCTATTATGTCTTCTTACATTGACTTATCCTCCTTGATTTATTAGGCCTAATTAACTAATGTTCACCTTTATTACATAGAAAACATATATTACTAACTAATTACCCATGAAGAGGGGTTAGGATCGGATCCTAACATTCCCTCTCACCTTCATCTCCCCTTTTCTTGTTGCATCCTTTGTCTCCTCTTCTTAGGTGTGGTGAAGCTATTTTTGGAAGGGCATCCTCTTCAATGAGTTCCTTGCCTTCCCAACTTTCCTTCTATGCCTAAAAGGTTCCATCCAAACTAGAACATAAGATATGTTTTTTTTTTTTTTTATAAGTAAAAAAGAGAGAGTGGATCCTTTATATTATATCATAACAAAATATACAGTTGTCCTTGGGCTACCAACTGTTCCGCCAAAAAGCGGAAACTGTAACAATTGGCAGCCCTGGATGACTATGTCAAAATAGGTAGACTGTTATCTGCCCTGCCCGGAGGAAGCCAGGACAAGTGGCAGTCTATAATCTACAGAATTGTCCATGACAATTGAAACTAAAAAGCAAGTAAACATAAAAGAGGAGTTTTAATAGACATAACCCCCAACCGGAGCTGAGCAACTAACCAAAACCAGAAGGCAAATCTAACCACGTTGTTACCCATTGAGGTCTTCATTGTCGGGGTTGTCACTGGGCATCTCGTACCGAGCTGGGAGGGCATAGAGTCTCGCGCACGTCAGACACCTTTGCTTTGCTGGCAAGTCGGAGAGAGCCTCATAGAGCATGTCCATGCGTTGGCTCATGAGTGCACCACGGTAGGCCTGGTCTGCCATTTGGCGCCTCAAATCAAGCACCAAATTGAGTTGGTCTGGGTGGAAGAAGGGCGAAGGGACACACCACTGATCTGAGGGTGTTAGGATAAGAGGTGGCGCGAGGACCTCGCCACCCTCCTTTGACGTGCACCCATCCATCGTGTTCTCCTGGTGTCCATCCTTTGCTGCAACCCATGTTCCATCCATCATGTCCTTCGGGTGTCTCGTTGTTGCGCTCCACTCCTCAACCCCGCCTTCTGCTCTCGTCCCTGTGCTCCCTGGTTCGCGTTCTGACACTATGAGTGGAGCGAACTCTTCCGAGAGTAAGTCATTCTGGGCCATTTGGAGGTACTCGTCCAGGATTTCCTCCTCAATGTAAGAAACGGGGAAATCCTCCATTGGTGAAGCCATGTTGTTTACCCCTGTATCTGCCTGAATTTCATCCCCGGGAAGGATAATTGGAGGCTCTGGTCTCGTGAAGAGAAAATTCTCCGGAGGGAGTTGGATGGCCTCTTCCGGGATGACCTCCTCCACAAAAACTGTTGGAGGTGACCAGGCCATTCTTTCTCTATCATCGCTGCGAGCAAGCCGAGCTTTTTGGGTGCGAGCAATTGAGAGTGCCCGCTCTAGTTTTTGCAGTTGTTTCTGCCTTGCAGCCAAGGTGTACTAGGCTGGGCCGCTTTCCCCGGTCCCTGGGCATCGTAAGGACGAAGCTAATGGTGAATTCTCAGTGGATGCAACAATGGCCGCTCCCAAGCTCCAGATACTAGCCTGGTGCGAGACAAAAACGAAATGAGGAAGGCAGATGCAGGGGTAGATAGAAACCGGAGAGTGCGACGGGACGACTTCCATGATCGCCTCCCGAACATTGAATTCGATGGCTGCCTGGATGTTCATGTGAGTGAAAGGTCTCATGACTGCAGGCTTGCAGTTATGGTTGGCTCCCATTCTTAATGTCGAGGGGATGGGAGCTGACCACCCTTATTTATGGCTAGACCAGGCCTTGTAGGACATGGCACATGGGTGCAACGTGTCACCCCATCCAAGGAGAACATAAGATATGTTATTGGGAAGTTAATTCATTTAAAGAAAGGAAAACTAAGTAAATTACTAAAAAGTTGAATTCAAAATTTAATATTTTTAAAATTTTATAATGTAAAATTTTATTTTAATTAATTAATTTTCTTCCTGAATTTTTATTTCTATATATTTGACCTACTTTATTATACAAATTTTTTAAATCCACAACTTTTTTTTTTTTTTTCCACGTTGGAATTTCGCGCTGGAAACCCACTCCAGATACTTCCCCGCATAGTGGTTGATATGGGAGTGATAAAGCTTCGCAGTCCCAAGGGACACAGGTTTCGAACTCGTGACCTCTCCCCAAACTGGAAGAATGTGCGCACGTCTTAACCAAACCAATTGTGCTATCCCATGGGACTTTAAACCCACAACCTGTAATGTATTATATCACCAAGTTCGAGGTTAAAAGCACATTTTGTACCACATGTTTCATGTAAAAGGGGCGCAATATTAATATTATAAACAAGTGGTTCATGGGATACGAGCGTTTGAATTTTTGGCGATTAAATATCTCAAGAATAGTCATATCATTGTCGGGATTTTATGTTAAGGTCGAATGTTTTTATTTAATATTATTTTAAGAATAGTGTTTATCATTGTTGAGATTTTTTTATGTCGATTTTAAATGGTTTTGATTTTATGTAGATTTTAAATGGTTTTATTTAATTTGAATACTTCGTAAAGAATGATGTTGTGTTAATTTTTAAATTCACAAGTTGAGCCATGATAATTAGTGATTTTTTAAAATTTAATTTAATATATTAATTAAATAAAAATTGCTATATATTAACCGATAAAATAAATTAATATTATTTATATTAAAATTTTGATAAATAAATAATAATATTTATGTTAAATGTATAATAAATAAATGTAAAAAAATTTAATATTAAAAACAATATTATATCCAAATCAAATAATTTTTTTATGGATTATATTTTTATTAAATTTTTGTAAACAGGACTTCCTTGATCCATTTTCGAGTTTCATGTAATTATAAAAAGGACTTCCTTGACAACATTAGATACATTAACATTGTTCTAAAATTTTAAAAAGTAAAAGCACAAATATCAAAAGTTTGTATGAACTTTGGTTAATAGTTAAAAACTCTTACCATGGTAACTCAATTTAACTCTTACCGGACGGAAGGTTCTCTGTCAAATCTTGCTTCTCTACCTAAAAGATTCCATCCAACCAAAACATAAGACATGTTGTTGTGAAGTTAATTCATTTATGGAATTTACCTAAGAAGGAAATAAAGAGAAACTATATAAATTATTAAGAAGATAAATTAAATTATATATATGACATCAAAATCACAGAATCCATTGGCTTCAAGAAAGGGACAAAAGCTTGTGCTTCTTCCATAATGCAATGATAAACAGGAGGCAACACAACAATATTGTCTCCCTAAATTCAGCCCAAGGGTTTAAGCTAGAAAAAAATAGAAGATGAGATAAGTTCCAACTTCAACCAGCTTTTTATCATCACAAACCAACAAAATAGGTCGGAAGCCAACAAAATCATCACACATTGCATCCCATCACATATTAATATGATGAGGAACTTAACCTTCACAGAATTTGAACAAACAATGCTTATATGTCAATTGGGAAGGCCTTGGGACCGGATGGATTCACCACCTCTCAAGATATTAATGAAGAGGTGACCTACATACAAAATGCCATGGGTGGAAACATAAGTGTAACTTTTGATTGGTTGGTTTTGACAAAACCAAATCTATGGCTCTAAAGGATACTTGTGTTAGTGGTAAGGTATCTTGAGGAATCTCTTATAAAGTCATTAGCTTCAATGAAGCCACCATGAAGTTGGTTATTCAACCCTCGCCTTTGAGTAACAACTCTTACCAAACCATATGAATAAACATATACTACAATTGAGTCAAATCTTGTCTTTAAATATCACAAGTACCAACATCATGATCTTGAATTGTGATCTTATATTACTAACATCCCCATTGGATTGCAACTGATTAACTTACCATATTTACAACAATATCTACATCAGGATCCTCTTTTTGCTAAGTATAGAAAACTTACCTAGACATTGTGAGAGGTGATTGAATACTTTTCCTTGGTTAGTTTTACAATCTTGAATATACATGACAAGGAGTATTGGGAATCTTATTAAGCTTATCATTAAACCCAATGGATATGTATTTCTTGGTATCGAGAAAGCTTTAGATCATTGTAAAAACATTCTGGGGGCTAGAAAGCTTTGAAGCATTGTATATGAAAAGGAGTTTGAGGCCAAAAGAAAAATGAGAATGAACTGACAACTTAAGATAAAAAAGATGGAAGCCTCATTTGACATGATATCACAGGGGAAATAAGAAAATACCTTTCAGGAAGTTTGGAATGCATTAAAATATATATACAATACATTTAATCAAACCAAGGTTTTCTATTTGAGAAACTAATTATATAGGTTAATGATGCCAAAGCTTATTCAAACACATATAATCTCACTATAATCCAAAATATAAGAGATATATGTATTGTCTTGGTTAAAAGAAAGAGCAAGGGGTATTGTCTCTATAGCCCTTAACAATTTGCTTCATTACAAGTGTTTGTAATAATTACAAATCAAATGCTCATGCTCCAGAAATTTTTGAGGGGATCAAAACCATGGTTTAGAGGTAAAGAGAAAAGAAGACTAAGGTTCTTGAGACAAACTGTGGGAAAAAATAAAAGTTTAAAGACTTACACAAGTATTGCAAAGCACGGGGTATTTGCATGCATTTTACTTCCTACAATGATTACACTGAAGTTTTTAAAGTAACAATGGAGCAATCATTAAGAGTTATTGGGGGATAAGAAATTGTTATGAATGGATGGCATTGGATGTGATAGATAATTTTGTTATGTGCCTTAGATTTTCTTTAAGCGATATCTAAGGGAATCACCTTTTTGTATGATCCAATTTAGAGATCCCAATAAGTTTTATAAGTAACAATGAAGTAATCATTAAGAGTTATTGGGGAAGAAGAAACTTATGAATTGATGACATTGAATGTAATAGATAATTTTGTTATGTGCTTTAGATTTTCTTTAAGTGATATATAAGGAAGTAACAACCAAGTAATCATTAAGAGTTATTGAGGAAGAGGAAACTTATGAATGGATGGCATTGAATGCAATAGATAATTTGTTATGTGATTTAGATTTTCTTCAAGTGATATATAAAGGAATCACCTTTTTATATGATCTAATTAAGGATTCCAACAAATAACAATTTATAAACTAGAAAAAAAACATAACTTCTATTGAGTTGGTTTGCACTCATTCAAGAAGTTTTGAACTCTAGTCTTCATGTTAATACAAGCCTAAGCAACTCACTTCTTACTATTAAACCACACCTTTGAGCATTACCAATCTTCCCATTTTTTCCCACTTCTATTTTTCCTTATAACATTCCTTATATTATCATAAAGACTAATAAACTTAAATATTATATATTTATAACCTTCACTCATCCTACTTTTTATCAAATTATCCATTTTCAAGTTTCACGTAATTATAAAGGCACTTCTCTCACAACATTGTAGAAACAGATCCGTCATTTTTTATTTTTTAAAATATTATTGCAAATTTATTTTTAGTTTGATAAGTATTATTAATTGATTTTTAAGCAAAATTTATTTTATATATATATATATATATATATATATATATATATATATATATATATATATATATATGATGGATATGGTTGTGTCACTATAATGCTATTTTTATATTTAGAAAGATTATTTATTAATTATTATTTAGGAGATTTAAATTTATTATTACTTTATTTTTAGTTTTTTATAAAATATTTTTTTCATTTAAATAATGGAGAATATAAATTACAATTATTGAATTGTAAAATATATTTATAATTTTTTTTTACTATCAAATTTCTCTTAAAACTATAATTACAAACAAAAAAACTTTCCTTAACTATATTTTCAAACCAAAATATTCATAAATACATATATATAATATAATAAGTTACATCAATATTCCATTTAAATAATCTATCATAACCACAAGTAAAAACCACATAAATGTATATACTAACAAGCAAGTCATGTGATAAAGTTAGGTTTATATTCAAAACAACAATCCAAATTAAATTGTGAAATACTAATATATCTTAATCACATAATATTGAAGGAATGCAATAAACATGATATATCTCAATTAAATAATGTAATATATCTTAATCAAATAATATTGAAGGAATGCAACAAACGTGATATATCTCAATCAGATAGTGTAATATATCTTAATCAAATAATATTGAAGAAATGCAATAAACATGATATGTCTCAATTAGATAGTGAAATATTAATTATGCCGAAGGCATATTTAGTGATAGGTTTTGTAGAAAACCTGTCAACTGGTTGACAGGTTTTGGATAACAACTTATCTTTGTCCACTTATACCTTCTTGGAAATCGCCTGTGTCATCTGTTAGTCTGTCAGTAAAGTATTAAAATACTCTTTACATATCCATCCATTTGATCCGATCTGATCTGATTTCCCACCACCTCATATCTCCACCCCATGCTGAACAATAAGATCTTTGTGGGGAATAGCTGGGTGAAAGGCAGAACAAGCGTTGGAAAGGTCTTTTTGTTGTGTTTGAGATGGAGAATTCCCCCTCAACTATTCACACATAATCGACATCAACGAAATCTGATGCCATTTCGGTCATAGTCGGCGACACATTTAGGGTTTGGAGCACTGAGTCAAACTTGATGGAGGTTTATGCAGTGAGTGTAGTGGAACTGAAAGAAAATGGTTTTCATAGCACATGGCATGAGAGACCGTGTTATGTTGTCTTTGAAGTTAAGTTACCAGACTTTGCCTCCTCATCTAAAGCCTTGTTTTATTTACTTCTATGTTTTTCCTAAGAATACTCAAACACAGTCTGAATATTTAGTGTATGCATGGGTTGCTCAGGGATTTGTTTCAGCACACTTACAAGAGTCCTACAGTGTAGGGTGATCCTACATGGAGGATCTTATTGATCGATGCATGATCGAAGTTTCAAAGGTCGGTGGAAAATTTGCAAAATGCACGACTTACAGATAAAATATACGAAGCAAACAACACGGTGAGGCTGCGCTCACTTCTTTATTATTAAATGAAGACGAATTACATCTTTATATAGGAAAAGACTCTACCGAGTCGGTTACATGCAAACCAAAGACAACTAGACTCTTAACTAAGAACTGACTCTTAACACGCCTACAACTGA
>JZKD02S1628039.1:431145-449693 GCA_000966675.3 Picea glauca | reverse complement strand
TAATTATAAATAAATATTTTTAATTATATATTTAAAAATATATATTAAAAAAAATAGTTTAATTGACATTTTTATTAAAATATTTATTTTTAAATATTTTTACACAAACAAAATTGCAAACTAGTTTGTACATATGAAAAGCCAAATACTTGCATACACATTTTATTTAAATGTTTATATACAAGATATTTTTCTTATCATATATATATTTAAACAAATGATAATTTTCTATCTCATAAATAGTAAAAAACATTACTGTTTTAATATGAAAGTGAAAGGATTTTAGTAAATAAATTTACTCAAACATTAAAATAATAATGATAATGATGATAATTTTAACTAGAAAAATATTTAAAATAAAACTCCACAAACTACTATCCTTGTTTCTAATTCAAAACAAGAAACTATACGATAGTGATGATAATTTTACCTAAAACAAATGTAAAATAAAACTCTATAAACTACAGATTTTTGCAGGAAAATGCTTGAACTGTTACCAAAAATTATCATGAATTCAAGTTATAAAGAAGCCTACAATAATGCAACGATTCGTACAAACTCAAAGATAATCCTAAAATGCCATGTAGAATGCTAAGCATAAGTGACAAGTGTACAATAAAGATAGTAATATTTGTCTTTGATTGAAAATACTACGTGGAATGGGCATCACTCACAGATTTAGATTCAAGACAACATTAGCCACTTAGTACCATATCAAATAAACATTTGGTAAATTGAGTTAGCCACTTTGCAATATATCAAATAAACATTTGGTATGAATTCTTGAAAGTTGTCCATGACTTGTCATTGGAGTTTTTTAATATTATGATAAATTTTTAGAATCACCTTGCATTTTTATAAAAGAACTAGGAAGTTTCCATTTAAGTTTCACGATTATAAAATATTTCTTAATTTTCAATTATGATAAGTTAAAACTAATTGACAAGCTTATATGAGTATTATACTACTTGTTAATCTACTTTAAATGTTTAATTAAAGAAGTGGATAGGTCATCTTTATTAACAATATTAATATGAAATCCTTCCTCAAATTACTTCGGCATTCTCATTCACCCGTTTAGGGGGTATGCTAGTTTAGTTAACCTAAACATTGAAATATTTTATTAATATTATTGTAAATGACATATGTTAACTTCATATTAAGAATTGAAGAGATGAAAAATCATCTTCTTCATATTCTAAAGTAAATAGTATTTATCATTGGATTAAGAATTTCTTTTATTAATATTTTTTGAAATGTCATGTGTTAACTCCATGTTGAGCACAAAAGGAATTACACATCTCCCTCATCTCGGCTAGAGTGTTTTTTAAGTGCAAATGCCACATGTTAACATTGAAATATTTTTTTTAATTCCATGTGTCAATTCCATGCTGAGCACTTAAGGAATTACACATATGCCTCATAATGGGTGTAGAAAGCGCCTTCGGGCACAACTAGTAAGTACATCTCTTACATAAGAATTTGTGTGAATGTCCTTGAAGTTCTTCCATAATCGATCTGCATATGCTTACAAGACACATAATGAGTTCAAACTTTTGATGATAAGCACATCCTGTTCCGTTGTTGCAAATGCTACGAGCATGGCCATCTTTGTAGGGATTGGATGTCAAACATAATAGTCTACTTGACAAAGTAGGAAAACAACCAAGGCTTTGTCAAAATCCCCACCAAGAGAAAATCTTAAAAAAGCCAAAAACCAATAAAGAGAATAATAACTTCCAAATCATGGTAGAGGAAACAACAATAAAGGATGCCTCCAAATCTAACGAGGTAAGCCTTGGAGAGTTGTAGAACCCTCAAAATGAAATAAGAAGGAGGAAGATAGTTTATCTAAGTCATGTCTCTTGGGTGTGTCATGCCCCTTCGCGAATCATCACACTCAACCGACCATCACGCCCTTCTGTGGACCCAATACACCCATTTATCTTGTGCACCCATCAATCGACATGCCTCTTACATCGGCATGCCCCATCTATCTAACTGACTCATCGTCTTAGGTGTGGGTGCCCCATAGGTGAGTCGAGTTGACTTGCTTAAGTGCGCCCCCCATACCTAAGTCGATTTTCCTTTGTTGGTGGAGTGACCAAGTCATTCATTCAACCCTTCATCAAATCATCCGTCGTTTGAATTGTGTCGCAAGGCACCTTGGGTGGAGTCGCCCCTTGGCATGTCGGGCACCCAAGGAACCCAAATTCTCCCTTATATGAAGACTTATGTCTCTTCATTTGCATCGAGCGTCCTGCCTACCTAATTTCCTCCATTTCGGTCTGTGGTGGAAGTGCATGCGCCCGGGCTTGGCGTCGCAAACATTACATCCTCCCCCATCTCAATTCACTGCCATCCTCAGAAACATCCACAAAATCTACGATCTCCAAATATTTTCCCAACTCGTGCCTTCACTACCACTAAGTTTGTTGGAAACCTCAAGTTTTGTGCCAACTGGAAATCCCAAAATTATGTCAAAGTGGAAACCTCAATTTTCCCTGCGAAGTGGAAACCCCAAGTTTCCAAATCGCACAACAATCATCCCCAACCTTTGCAACCATGTTCAAGTTTGTTGTCTTGGACCTACACTTTCCCAAGCAAGTGACTCTCCACATGAACTCTCATCAATCACCATTCGCATCCTCACAAATATGCAAGACCTTCACTGTCATATAAGGATGAGTCCATCTGTTCACTTCATGAATCTGTCTGAGTCCCAAACTTCGCATGCAACTGATCATACTCATATCCAATGTCTTGCGATCTCTGCACCTTGATTTCTTCCACTTCAAGGACCATGCACTCACCACTTGACTGTCAAGTCAGATTGCTACTAACTGACTATTGTAACTCTATGAAGAGCCACCTCGTCCGAAGGTTGCGATCTACCCATTCATCCAACAACCCAAATCAACTCAATTTTTGTTCTCGATGATGCATGACATGAAGACATCATGATGGAAACATTCCCATCCAACTTCCTGCTACAGAGTTGCTCTAGGTCGCCCTAGGTCATCCAATGCACCCAAGTGCTTCACCTTATTGCAACCTGGAAGAACTGCTTCTGCGAAATCACTTCTACGATCATCCTTTGTGTTTCGCTTCTGTGATCATGTCTGTGGTTAGATCTTCGACAAGTTATGTGACAAATCCAACATTCAACTGACTTTCCCAAGTGCTTGGTTCTCCCAACGAACTCTATGCCTAGTCTCTCCAAGGTGTGCACAACAGGTCTGGCATGAATCAAACCAACTAAGATTTCCTCTACAACAAGTTCTACGATGGACTTTGCGATGAGTTCTGCAGTCACCCACCATGTCCAAGTGCTTCATTTCACCACAAACTATGTTCTTAGTTTGAACAAGGTGTGCACCCAATTCAAACTTCCCATCACATCATTAACCAAACCTCTGTCGTAAGTAGACTGATGCAAAGTCTGTGATGAACAAGTTCGTTGCACCAAACCATTCACTAAGCCTGCGAACATTCCCATTGAATCACCTTCACAATGAATTGCCTTCATGATGCGCCCTATCCATTGTCACCACTGCAGCAATAGAGCATGCTTCAAGCTTTAATACCATCTATTGTAGAGATAGTGGTGAAGATCTACCTAACCCTTCTCCAAAACATGCAATGAATCCGCTTTGATACCATCTGTCATGTCCCCACAATGTGCCTTGCGATTATTCACCTCTTGAGGGCGTGCAACACCGCAACATTTCAATCTTGGCTTCTTGAAAACGCCAAGGTTACTTCGTCTGGACTACGCCTCTTCACCTAGAGAATACCCATACTTTGTTCCAGGCTACCAATGAGTCACACTCCTACTCTAGTGTAACTCTTGTATACTTAGACATTTGTTAACAACTTTAACACTTAGTCATATTTAAGCATACATCCATGAACATGAGAAGCCAAGAAAATGACAACAAAATAGACAAGAGAAACATAGATATAGTGCGGGAGACACAAACTGTTCCTAACACACAAACTGTTCCTAACACCCGATTAAATCTTTGTTATTGCAGAACTATTACAATATGAGCACTACCGACTCGATTTACACATTCGACAGAGTCTCAAGAGTCGCCTCACCTCACCAAGACTCTCATAAACATATTTGTCCCACCAATACTCTCTGTCACAACCTCCTTCGTTGCACCTCAGGCGTGTCCTCAACTGCAGGTTTTCTCTCTCTTCATTTTTGTAGACTTCATAGATTTCAGTTCTGCCTCAGACATGCCTCCAACATACTTGTTTTTTCAAGACTTCCCAAAAACTAGCCTAAGAGAAGCTCACCCAACTCTGTCCATCGAATCCTCCTCAAGGAAACACAAATCTTCCCAAGTGGAGCGACTTGGCTCCTTGAGGGAGCTCACCCTCTTCGTCCACCTTAGAACAATAGAGCTCTCTTGCTTTCCTCCAAGTTCTACCAAGCTTCATTCTTTGGTTGTGCGCCCTTGCTCTTATATGGACTCCAAGGGTTACTTGTGTGAAACGTCATGTCTCTTGTGTGTTTCACGCCCCTTCATGAATCATCACACTCAATCGACTATCATTCATGTTCATGGACCCAATGCGTCCATTTAGCCCATGTGCCCATTAACCGACATACCACTTTGATCGACGCACCCCATCCATCTAACATACTCGTTGTCTTGGGAGCACACGCCACTTAGATGAGTTGAGACAACTTTCCTAGGTGCACCCCCCATGCCTTCGTCGATTTTTCTTCAATGGTGGATTTCCCAAGTCATACCTTCAACCATTCATCAAACTATCTGTCGTTTGACTTGTGTTGCAAGGCACCTTGGGTGGAGTCTCCCCTTGGCACGTCGCACACCCAAGGAACCCCAACTCTCCCTTATATGAAGACTTTTGTCTCCTCATTTGCACCGAGTGTCATGCCTGCTCAATTTCCCCCATTTCGGTTTGCGGTGGAAGTGTGTGTGCCCGTGCTTGGCACTACAGACCTTACAATCTAGATTCTATGTTGAGGTTGAATACTTTTATTTAATATTATTTTAAGAATACTTTTATGATTGTTGAGATTTGATGTAGATTTTAAATGGTTTTATTTAATTTTAATACTTAGTAAAGAATATTTTCGAGTTAAATTTCATAATTTTTAAATTTCACAAGCTGAGCAATTCTATCTAGTGATTTTTCTCTTACATATAAGTGATATATTTAAAAAAACAATAATTTAATATATTAAATATTTTATTTTTATTTTTTATAATTAACAAATAAAATAAGATAAATAAAATTATTTATATTAAATTTTTGATAGACAAATAATATTTTTTTATGTTAAATGTATAATAGATAAATGTAAAAAAGTTTCAATATTGAAACAACATTATATCCACATCAAAGAATTTTTTATCAATTATGTTTTTATTAAATTTCATCAAAAGAGAAGTCATTACAATAAAATACTTGTTAAGAGTTCAACATGGCCATGTCACTTGCAAAAATTGAACCTAGATGAGGAATATAACAATATTTCCTCCCAACCACATGAGCTAAACCCAATTTACATAGTTATTCAAATATATTTAAATTATAGCAATATTAAATATTTCACTACAATGGAAATATAACGAGTGAAGAGAGTCTTGTAAATTGTGTGTTCTTAATTGTACCTAATTCAAATACCACACACAAATTTAGAAAATATTTTAAAAATAATAATTTGATTGTTATAAACCAATCTGCAACTATTCTATCTATCACTCCAATTTCAAACAACGCAATGAGAAAAAGTGACAAATTTCATACACCCACACACAACAAATTGAAATGTCTTGACAAAAGTATTATGATGTACACAACAATTCAAACCAACAATCTCAGACGTATTCATTGCCATATCACTTAGTTTCAATAGCTGGCAGAGAATATACACATATAAAGGTATCTGCAAAGAAAGTTAATTTAAATGAAAAAAGAGTGGCGTGAGTGATTTAGACTTAAAAAAAAAAGAGTTAATTTTGGATGAAAAAAAGGGTTAATTTTGGATGAAAAAAAAGAGTGGCGTGAGTGATTTAGACTTAAAAAAAAAAAAAAGTTTAAATGAATGTAAGCGAAGTCGTTGCCTGAAAGTGAATGAATGTTTTGGAAGAATGTAAAGCGCGTTTGTGACGTGTTTCAGAAGAATGGCGTGACTGGTGAGTGATTAGACGAAGTTGTTGACTTGAATGTCACGGAGTCTTTTAAATGAAATAAAACGCGTCTGTGAGCAGAGTGCCAAATGTTAATTACAGCTGCAATTCTAACTTGGCATGGACACGCCAGATGTCGGGTTCACATATTGAATAAAAAATGATTGATATGATTGATATTGAATAAAAAATGATTGATATGACCCCACCGTGGACACCAAGATGATAGAGGTAGATCTTCCAACCCTCATAGAGATTTACAAATAGAAACTTATGACCCACCTTTGGGAATAGCAACTTCTAAAGGGGTTGCGCTTGCAAATTACAGGGGTAAGTTAGGTAGTAAAGGGGTTGCGCTTGCAAATTACAGCTGCAATTGGGCTGCAACCGACCGACCGGTAGGATAAGGACTCAGGACGGAAGGTTCTTTGTCAAATTTCAATTCTGCTAGCCAATTCTAATTTGGCATGGACACGCCAGATGTTGGGTTTTGAATTAGTCGGAAATTTAAAACCGCACTGTTTGAGGACCTACCGGAAATGTAACTCGGGAGGGAAGATTCCTCCCGAGTTAGCCCACTCCGAAATTAATCTTTACCTCTCAATGCCAAGGACTAGACATTGCCCTAGGGATCAGGATGACCCCACTCAAAGCAAAGGATTAGACATGGCCCTAGGGATCAAGATGACCCTCCTCAAAGCATTGAAAAAGCTTGGTGAGGAGTAAAAAAAAAGAGGCGGGAAAACTAGCAAGCAAAAGCTCAAGGAGGCGAGGGATCAATTGGTTGATTCAAGACAAGCCTTAGGGCTCCCAAACAAGTATTTTGTCACCCAACCCAAAAGTCTATCATGAAGATCATTTCATGGAATGTTAGAGGTGTCAACGCATAAGACACACAAAGAATACTCAGGAATAAAATAGCCAAAGAAAAAATCCAACCATTATGATGATTCAAGAATCAACATGTGATGGGTACGACATCCTGGAAACTAGCTGATTTATTAGATCAAGCTATAAAGAAATTGACACCATAGATTCAAGCTTCATCATGAATGTCTAAGGCCCAAACATTCTCGTAGCTAAGGAAAGATTTATAGACTCACTATGGGCTTGAGGTTCATCATATGAAGGTAAGCATTGGATCATGGCGGGGGATTTCAACATGTTCACCTCCCTAACACCGATTCCCACCACATGCAAGATATAAACATATCCTTCCAAGATGCCATCACATACCTCAAAACGATGGACATGATAATGAATGATGGATGCTATATTTGGAATAACAAGCAAGGGGGAGCTCATCAAATAGCAGTTAGGCTAGATAGATTCCTAGTGACTAAATTGTCAGTGAGGCTAGATAGATTCCTAGTGACTAAATTGATGCTAAGAGAAGGAGGAACCATGGAAGTAGAGATCCTACCATGTGTGGGGTTAGACCGTTGGTCCATTAGCCTTTTTGGGCTAGCACATGTTACTCAAGACCCCAATCATTTCTGCTTCGAAAAGTTTTGGTTATCCTATCCAGACTTCTAGCAGATTATCAAAGCATAGTATCCATTATGATGATTCAAGAATCAAAATGTGACAGGGACACCTTCATCCTAATAGCCAAAAAGATTTGGAGGGGATGTGACGTAACAACAAGAAGTTCTGAAGGGTTCTAAGGGGGTTTGGCCATACTATGGAACCCTAGTCAAGGGGTACTAGAGGACATCCTGGAAACTAGACGATTCATCACATCAAGCTATAAAGAAATTGACACCATAGATACATGCTTCATCACAAATGTCTACAGCCTAAATAGTCTCGCATCTAAGGAAAGATTTATAGACTCACTATGGGCTTGAGGTTCAAAATATGAAGGTAAGCACTAGATCATGGCGAGGGATTTCAACATGTTCACCTCCCTAAAGCCGATTCCCACCACATGCAAGATATAAACATATCCTTCCAAGATGCCATCACAGACCTCAAAATGGTGCACATGAGAATGAACAATGGATGCTACATATAACAAGCAAGGGGGAGCTTGTCAAATAACACTTAGGCTAGATAGATTTCTAGTGACTAAATTGCTAGTTAGGCTAGATAGATTCCTAGTGACTAAATTGTTGCTAAGACGAGGAACAATGGAAGTAGAGATCCTACCATGTGTGGGGTTAGACCGTTGGCCCATTAGCCTTTTTGGGCTAGCACATGTTACTCAAAACCCCAAGCACTTCTTCTTCGAAAAGTTTTGGTTATCCCATCCAAACTTCTAGTAGAGTATCAAACCATGGTGGGAGGAGAAGGGTCTTCCGAGACACTAGAAATTGTACGTTTTTCAACAGAGATTGAAAAAGATGAAAGCCAAAATCAAGATATGGAGTAGAGAAGTCTTTGACAACATTTTCCACACAAAAAGAGATCTAGAAAGAAAGATGAAAGAGGTTCAATAGTTTATTATACAAAAGGGGAGTACATCAAACATGAATACACAAGAGGAAGATCTTCAACTTCAATAGCAGACAATAATGCAATAGGAAGAAACACCAGGGTCACAAGCACAAAATCTGTTGGCTTCAAGAATCAGACAAAAACTCGTGCTTCTTCCATAACACAAGGGACACATTTACTGGCGTTTCTTGAGGGGGACATAAATATTCCCAATAGCTGGGACGTGCCCTGACCAGTTGGGGAATTTCCAACCTCGTGTGCGATGTCCCCTGACTTGTTCGGGAATGTTCCCAGTGAAAATATCTTAAAATTGGAGGATGTCAATGAAAATATCTAAAAAATGAAAAAAAAAAAATGTTTTCATGTAGACATGACCTTATTGTTGGGCCCATTCCAAAATCTGAGATCGTTTTCATTTTGCACTTTGTCACTTACCTTTCGTGAGCAGCGAAGGAGAAAGATATTGGAGTTTACTATGCTGATTATTTTTACAAGGATTTGTTTCTGGTGATTTTTTCCATCTAAGCGTTGTATTTTCAGTTAGGCACATTTTTTTTGGCAGGTAACAAGGAGGATAAAACAAATTTACAGCGTTATATTTCAAATTTCTCAGTTCAGATTTTCAGTGTTCTTCCAGTTTTATGATTTATGATTTTCTTTAGTTTGTTCCTATAGGCTGTAAGATGAGACAAACCATCATCTTTTTAGAAACTGAGACAAACCATCATCTTTTTAGAAACTAGCAGATTTGTGAAGTTCATAACATGAAAGCCATAAAACAAAAAGTACCATTTAATCTTTACATGTTCAATCTATTAACATCTAGGAATTATATAATATTGTTTGTTTGGTGTTGCAAATATTTTGTCTCAACTTTTCATAACATAATGAGGAGTACAGATGCACAAGATTGTTCACCTCATAATTGACATGGTATGAAATAAACTTGCTCAGTGAAACATTTACCAAAAGATTTTATTTTCATCTTATCAAGAGATTTCTTACTTACAACCAAAATGATCTCTTTGTCTTAGTGATGTAATGACCAACTTTGTCTTAGTCTTATTAGGTAAATTCTTTTCCCATCTCCCTAGAGATTTTTCACTTTCAACCAAAAGGATCTATTTGTCTTAGTGATGTAATGGCCAACTTTGTCTTAGTCCTATTAGGACAATTCTTTTCTCATCTCCCTTTCTTAGGGTTCTCATTACCTTTTTTTCTTGGAGCTAACGTGCATAGAATTAGTACTCTTTACCTTTTGTTATTTCCTTTTTCATGCTTAGTAAAATGTTGTAGTGTGAAATTATAAACATGTACTTCTATATATGATACATAATTGTTTGAACAAGCTAACACATATGAAAAACCTATACACAGTACAAGTGAGGTGATTATGTATTACATGAGGAACTCTTCATGGAAAATTAAAAATTTATTACCCAAAACAATGTTCCAAAGATGAGTTTGGAGCAACTTATAGGTGAAATAAGATGCTAAAGCCTTGAATATTGAGTGCCAAGGCATTTATAATTGATACATACAAGATTTTAAAGAAATTAGCACCCAAGATTAGAGAATCCTTAAAATGTTGGTTCACATTGTTAATGAGGTTTCAACATGTTTGTCATGTTCATTGGCCCAACTATTGAGGGCTGCAATTTTGTACGAGTATGATGGTGAACCCTCTAGTTAATATGTGTAAAGATCCAAATGATCCCTCTAGCTAAGATGTGTAAAGATCCAAATGACTTTAAAGGGTATTTTGTTGGGTGTCTATCACTCTAAAAATGTAGCTTGAAGCTACAACACTCATGATGTAGCATTACTCAATTAATAAGGCATTATGGTTGATCCATGTTCATGGCATAGGGCTTTGGCATGGGGACAACCAAGACTCCTTGGAAGATTCAAGGTCATGATAAAGTGTCTGTGCAATGTTGTGAAGGAGACAATATAATAACAAACACAAACAATAAGAGAACACCTTAACACTAAAGTTGTATGCTTGTATTAATTATATTAAATATATAAAACTTCCAATGGAAAACAAAAAAAAAGTGGAGTCATTGTGTTTATTCCCATACAATGCCTACCATTACAAATGAAGAAGCATCATTTGATAAATATATTATGAAGGCATCTGTAATATCCCCCGGTAGTGCCCTAGTTATATTGTGAATTGTAATCATGTTTTGTAAGCTGGTGAGCCGAGTATTGATAAGTTGGTGGGCTTATGTGTTTATTAGGCCGGAGAGCCTAAGTGTTAAGGCTAGGAGCCTGATTTTGTATATGTAATTATGTAGATCATTAATATAATATATAAACATCGCTGCGTGCCAACTGACCACGAAGAAAGAGTGATGGGGGACTAAGCTTCCATAGGGTTGGGTAAGGGAAGAGGCTAAGTGTGTGGGCCTAGGGGATAAGCTAGGGGGCTTACCTCCAAAGGGGATAATAATTTATTATTATTTCCTAAAAGGCTAAGGTGGTCTATTGACCAAGTGTTGTTCCAAGTTCTTGGGAAAGGAACGTATGCAAATGTAGTGCATGCAGCTCAAGGAAGACAAGTGTCGAACTGGGCCCATGCAGTTAAAGATGAAGAATTGAGCCGTGATGGGGGTTCGTCCACCATTCTTGCGTCCGTTGTCTGAACCATGTTACCTCGACATCTGATCTTTGCATGCATACCTCACGCAACTATGAAACCAGAAAACCGTAATGTTTTCCTGAGAAGCCGACAGATCCTCCATTTGAACCATGAGAGTTTGCGTTTGACCTCCACGTTGATTCCTTGTCATGCACCCTGAAAACTAGTGGCAAACCCGTGGAATGAGCCATGTCTCCTGTGTGTCCTGTGAACCCGGTTTATCCACGCTGCAAATCTGAGTTCGTGCTTAACCGTTTGGGTTGTTGTCCTCTGTGAAACCCGAGCATACCGTAATTGTCTATGCTGTGTGTGTTATAACTGTGGGTTGTTGTGGCCACACAATCCCTTGGCTGAGTGTGATTGGCTACCATCATCTGTTCCTTGCTGAGACTTACTATTGTCCTCCTTGTGATGGAGCGGAGCTGAAGAACCAGGTTGTCAGGCCTGTGTGCAACACTCTTTCCAGGTGAGAGAGGTGGTTGTGGTTGAAGAAACAGGTTGTCAAGCCTGTGAGCGACTCTCTCCAGGTGAGAGAGTGCACAGAGGAAGTGAAAACTCCTAGAAGGGGTCATGTAGCTTCTACAGAGCTCAGAGAATTCCAGTCCGGCCTGTTGCTGAAGCCCAAGGCAAGGGAGGTTTAGCAGCCGAAGGACTGTTCTGGTGACAGTGAAGGTGTATACTCCTGGGGTGGGATAGGCATGTGGGGAATGAGAGTCTGTGAGCAGTGGGCATAAGTGGCTCCTGGGAGAGAATCCATCCTCACAAACTGTGTGTCTTCCTGTTGACCTTGCCTAGCCTAGGATTCCCTTGCCCGATGGAGCTTAGTCCCAACTTGGGGGTGATCTACTGCTGAGAGTGATGAGAAGCGCGGTCTAAGGTTGGGAGGTTCGTGGAAGGTCTGCATGCAACTGGTGGTGTTATGCCAGTTTAAAATATAAGTATTAATTATGTACTTAATTTATATGTGATGTATGTTTGTGTCTTGAAATGTATCATGTATTCCGTTGCAAGTTTGAATTGTTGTTAATTCTATTTAAGTCTGTATGACAGCAGTAACTCCATGTTAAATTTGTTAATTTGATTTAATGCATATTCTTTATATATATATATATATATATATATATATATATATATGTTCCGCGTAGTAGCATTTTCCGACAATGGGGTTGATGGCTGGGGATGTTACAATATGGTATCAGAGCTAAGTTAAGGTTGTGTTGGTAGCATTGCCCGACCTGTTGGGGGCCGGGGATGTTACATCATCTCCAAGAAAAAGAGTTAGGGGGTTTCGGTAAGAGTGATAAGCAACAAGAAGCATCTAGAGAAGAAATCAAGAAAAAGTAAATAATTTTACAACATGCATTTATACATAGGAGTGCATTTACATTTAATTGAGAACTATCATTGCTAGGTGTTCCTTGTGGATGAGTCTTATTAGAGAAGAAGTTAAGAAAAAGTACATAACGTTACACCATGCATTTATAATAAGAATCCTTCACTAATGAATGGAAGTAGATTATGTGATGGATAGAATCTCCACCTTAGATATATGGGGTTTATGGAGAGAGCTCCCACCTTACTTCACTTAATAGCTACTATAAAGAAACTTCTCTTCTTTCAATAACTAGAGAGCCGAAGTAAGAAAAAACACCAAGGCCACATTACATTCAATTAATAAATGTTACTACTAGGTGTTCCTTATGGATGAGTTTAATGAATATTGATTCTTCCTTGTTGGATATTTAATCTTGAGCCAAGCCCACTATTAGAGGTTGTGATTATGTTAGAGGTTTGATCCTAAGCTAAGTCAATTGCTCAAGGCCAAGATTATGTTGGATGTCTAATCATGCGTTGAGTCCAATTCACTATCGTAGGTTGAGACTATGTCTGATGCTATCTGTGGATGTCCATTGTCGTGTATGCCTATTGTTGAAATTATGGACTTGATTATGTTGATTGTAGTAATTTGAGTTGGTCGTGTCCAAGCTCACAAAGAAAATGTAGAGTCACTATGTTGTTTCTTCCCATATAATGTCTGCCATTACAAATGATGAAACTTCATTTAATAAATCTATTAGGAAGGAATCTCCAAACAAAAGAGCAAGGAAGGGTTTCAATAGGAGCGATAAGAAATGAAAAGAAAACATAGAAGAAATCAAGAAAGAGTACAAATGATGAAACTTCATTTGATAAATCTATTAGGAAGGAATCTCCAAACAAAAGAGCAAGGAAGGGTTTCAATAGGAGCGATAAGAAATGAAAAGAAAACATAGAAGAAATGAAGAAAGAGTACAAGTTGAGATTATGTATGAGGTCTAACCCTAAGCTAAGTCAAATTTTCAAGGCTAATATTATGCTGGATGTCTAATCATGACCTAAGTCCATTGTTAGACATTGACATTATGTCAGATGCTACCTTTGGAGGTGCATTGTTGAGTATGCCTATTGCTGAAAATATTGACTTGATGATGTTGATTGTAGTATGTCAAGTTGGTCTTATCCAAGCTAAAAAAAACCACGATGGCTAAGGCCCCTGTACACTTCTAACATTAATGACCTTGTGGATCTTTGCCTTACTTCCATTGTACTCTAACCACAAACCCATCACTTGGAAATTATTCCTAAGATTTCTAAAATTGAGGACATGACATTGAGTGCCGTGACTGATTTAGACTTTAAAAAAGAGTGCCGTGACTGATTTAGACTTGAAAAAAAGCTTAAATGAATGTAAGCTAAGTTGCTGCTTGAAAGTCAATGAATGTTTTAGAAGAATGTAGAGCGCGTTTTGTGACGTGTTTTAGAAGAATGGCGTGAATCGTGAGTGATTAGATTTGAAGAAATCGTTGACCAATGTAGACGGAGTTGTTGACTTGAGGAAAGCTATAAAACAAAAAGTACCATTTAATCTTTAAATGTTCAATCTATTAACATCTAGAAATTATATATTATTGTTTGTTTAGTGGTGCAAAATATTATTTCTCAACTTTTCATAACATAATGAGGACTAGATATGCAAAAGATTGTTGATCTCAGAAATGACATGGTATGAAATAAACTTGAGATATTTAACAAAAGATTTTATTGTCACTGTTGATCTCACAAATGACATGGTATGAAATAAACTTGAGATATTTAACAAAAGATTTTATTGTCACCTTTTTCTTACTTTCAATCAAAAGAATCTTTTTGTCTTAATGATGTAATGTCAAACTGTGTCTTAGGCCAATTCTTTTCCCATCTCCCTAGAGATTTTTTACTTTCAACCAAAAGGATCCCTTTATCTTAGTGATGTAATGACCAAATTTATCTTAGTTCGGCCAATTCTTTTGCCATCCCCCTTTTTGAGGGTTCTCATTACCTTTTTTTTTTTTGAGCTAATGTGCATAGGGTTGGTACTCTTGGCCTTTTGTTATTTCCTTGCTCATGCTTAGTAAAATGTTGTAGTGTGAAATTATAAATAGCTTTGAAAATGTACTTATATATATGATGCATAATTGTTTGAACAAGCTAATACATATGATAAATCTATACAGAGTACAAGTGAGGTGATTATGTATTACATGAGGAATTCTTCATAGAAAATTAGAAATTTATTACCCGAAACAATGTTCCAAAGATGAGTTTGGAGCAACTTATAGGTGAAATAAGATGCTAAAGCCTTGAATATGGAGTGTCAAGGCATTTATAATTGATACATACAAGATTTTAAAGAAGTTAGCACCCAATATTGGAGAATCCTTAAAATGTTGGTTCACATTGTTAATGATGTTTCAACATGTTTTCCATGTTCATTGGCCCAACTATTGAGGGCTGCAATTTTGTATGAGTATGATGTTGAACCCTCTAGTTAATATGTGTAAAGATCCAAATGAACCCTCTAGTTAATATGTGTAAATATCCAAATGGTTTTAAAGGGTATTTTCTTGGGTGTCTATCACTCTAAAAATGTAGCTTGAAGCTACAACACTCATGATCTATCATTACTCAATTAATAAGTCATTATGGTTGGTCCCTGTTGATGGCATAGGGCTTTGGCATGGGGACACCAAGACTCCTTGGAAGATTTAAGGTCATGATAAATTGTGTGTGCAATGTCGTGAAGGAGACAATATAATAACAAACACAACCTATAAGAGAACACCTTAACACTAAAGTTGTATGCTTGTATTAATGAATTAAAGATCTAAAACTTCCAATGGAAAACAAAGAAAATGTGGAATCATTGTGTTTATTCCCATACAATGCCTACCATTACAAATGACGAAGCATCATTCGATAAATATATTATGAAGGCATCTCCAAGAAAAAGAGTCAGGGGGTTTCGGTAAGAGTGATAAGTAACGAGAAACATATAGAGAAGAAATCAAGAAAAAGTACATAATTTTATAACATGCATTTATATATAAGAGTACATTTACATTTAATTGAGAACTATCACTGCTAGGTGTTCCTTGTGGATGAGTTTAGAGAAGAAGAAAAAGTACATAATGTTACAACATGCATTTATAATAAGAATCATTCACTAATGAATGCAAGTAGATATATGGGATGCAGAGAACCTCCACTGTTACACATTATTTTGGTCACCCCAGTGATCCATTAAAAAACATGTGTTCATGTTCCCCCCAAAAATAATCTTTTACCATGAGGGAAGTGAATGAAATTTTCTTCTTGAAAACCTTATGAAGAAAGGTCGTCGCAGGATGCACTATATGCAAGGTGCGGCGATGCTTGATCATCGCCCCCTTCCCTAAAGCTAGCATGCGACGTCTCCGCAGTCTGATCTACAGCTAGGGTGCGACGATGTCAAAAGACTAAGAAAAGGTCAAGTTTCACGAAAGTTCTAGAAGGGGATCTTCTAGAATATGAGGTGGCGTCCGAATGGTTTGGATCTTACTCGCTTCTCTGATTTGATGGGATCATCCTAATCTTTTCAACCATCTCTCTTTCCCCTATATAAAGAGGGATCTCTCATGGAAAAGGTTAATCATAGAAGGTTGATTCAAGGCTAAGAATTGGATGAGGAACTCTACTTCAATTCATACTTGAGGGTTCCATTTCAGTTCATCAAGTCATTGTGGATCTTCTTCATTCAAGCTTGGGGCAAGTGTGTGTTGGAGCAAAGGGTCATCGAGAAGGGACCTTGCAACATCAAGGCTTTGGTTGTAATCTCCACTTTCACTTTAATATAATACAATGATATGTTTCTTTCTCATAAAACTTATATTGTTTTATTGTATGATTCCTTGATCACATGCATAAGTTCTTGTTGAGTATATTGGATTTCTTTAAATTTGGTTGGCTTGTGTTCCCTTGCAGATTCAATATCACAGGAGCATCGGAGTATAGCTAGGATGACCATGGCAAGAAGAAGAGACATTTAAACGATATGTTTCCTATCTCTTCTTAACTAGTAAACTCAATAGTTAGAGCTTAGGGAAAGCGTCATATTCTGTGCTGTTTTGTTCTAGATCTAGGTGGATCTAGGGAGATCTATTTATGTCCGCATTTACTGATAAGTCCTATAAAAAATTGGTGACCGTACTGGGGATACGACCTCTTTTTGATTTTTTGCTTCCCATTTTACTTTAGCCTGCCTTTCTCTGATAAATTTCATTCTCTGAGTCTGTGGGTGATCCATTTAGACTCACTGGGTCTAGAAGTTCCATTACATTTTTTGTTTTTCTCCCATTTTTTCTTCATTTATAGAGATCTTTGCATTGTGTCTCATCGACAGCTTGCGGCGACCCCTAAACGTCGCACTATGCTTGACCAATCCAGTGCGACGACGTCGCACTGTGCTCTGCTAGCAACCTGGGATGACCCTTGCTCATCGCACTGTGTCTCATACCCAGCCTACGACGACTCCTGTAGGTTTTGTTTGAGTGAGTCAATCTATCTTTTTCCCTCCCAGTTTTTCTTTGGTTTCCTGGGGTGAACTTCTAATGTCCATGTTTGATTGATCTCTGAGTTTAAAGCTTGCTCTTGATTGGTTTTCGGTGATTGGAAGTCTTTCTTTGCATTTTGCAAGTTTTTTCCTGTGATCATTATCACAAGGATATAATATCAGATCTTGATCTGGGCACTTGTTTGACAAAGGGTTTTTGGTTTGTATGAAGTTTTGGATTCATTTTATTTTTCAGATTGTTTGTTGATTAAGAAACAATTTTTTCTTACATATGTCAAAAGGTTGTCTTGTCTTTTTTCTTACATATGTCAAAAGGTTGTCTTGTCTTTTTCATTAAGAAACACTATTAGGATGGCCTCACTTAAAGAAAACGAATAAACATGGCTCTAGGGATCAAGATGACCTCGCTCAAAGCATTGAAAAAGCTCAGTGGGGAGGGAAAACTACCAAGTAGAAGCTCAAGGAGGTGGGGGATCAATTGGTTAATTCAAGACAAACTTTAGGATTGTCAAACAAGTATTTTGTCACCCAACCCAAAATTCTATCACGAAGATCATCTCATGGAATGTTAGAGGTGTCAATGCATCAAACAAACAAAGGATACTTAGGAATAAAATAGCAAAAGAAAAAATCCAACGATTATGATGATTCAAGAATCTACATGTGTCAGGAACGCCTTCATCGTAATAGCCAAAAATATTTGGATGGGACGTGAGGTAGCAAAAACGAGTTCAGAAGGGTTCTAAGGGGGCTTGGCCATACTATGGAACCCTAGTCAAGGGATACTAGAAGACATTCTAGAAACTAGTTGATTCATCACATCAAGCTATAAAAAAATTGACACCATAGATTCAGGGTTCATCATGAATGTCTATGACCCAAACACTCTCGCATATAAGGAAAGATTTGTAGACTCACTATGGGCTTGAGGTTCAACATATGAAGGTAAGCACTGGATCATGGAGGGGGATTTCAACATGTTCACCTCCCTAAAGCCAATTCCCACCACATGCAAGATATAAACATATCTTTCCAAGATGCCATCACAAAGCTCAAAATGGTGGACATGAGAATGAACAATGGATGATACATTTGGAATAACAAGCAAGGGGGGAGCTCATCAAATATCAGTTAGGCTAGATAGATTCCTAGTGACTAAATTACCAGTTAGGCTAGATAGTTTCCTAGTGACTAAATTGATGCTAAGACAAGGAGGAACCATGGAAGTAGAGATCCTACCATGTGTGGGGTTAGACCGTTGGTCCATTAGCCTTTTTTGGGCTAGCACATGTTACTCAAGACCCTAATCCTTTTCTCTTCAAAAAGTTTTGGTTATCCCATCCAGACTTCTAGCAGAGTATCAAACACTGGTGGGAGG
>JZKD02S1628039.1:387470-413167 GCA_000966675.3 Picea glauca | reverse complement strand
ATTCGTGACTTACATGTGCCTGAAATGTTGAATCATTCTGACACTTGTCATTACCTGGTTGTGCCACGTGTTCCTAGCTGACGTGGTCTGCTGACGTGAGTCGGGTCGACGGTCTTGATCACATCTTGATCTGACGGTTCAGATTTAGTCGTGATTTCACACATTGCGATTTCAGGATTCTTGATATCAATATTCTATGACATCTACAACACTCGATCCTCGAAACCCCGAAATGGTCTTGGATCAACGGTCCACATAACCCCCTGAGATGGACGGTCCTCCTGCTTTCGGGATTTGTGAGCCCTCTACTCCTTGCACTTTTAAAGATCGTGCAGGTTTTCCTCGATCCAACAGTGGTCAGACCCTGCGCTCAGATCTGACGCCTGAGATCTATCCTCCTCTTCATCGCACTCTTCTTGTCTTTATTCAGATCTGACGACCCTCATGCTGTCGGGAATTTTGGATGGGATCCAACTATCAAAAATGCTTCTCAGGCCTTCGATCATTTTGTCAATGTTGTGTTGCCTTCAATCATTCGATCTTCTTGGACTTATATTCTATTTTCCTGTTGATCATCGGTGCTGTACTCAAGCCATTATTACTGCTGTACTTGCCATCATCACTGTTGTACTTGCCATTGTTGCCTTCGATCATTCGATCTTCCTGGACTTATCTTCTATTTTCTTGTTGATCATCAGTGTTGTACTCAAGCCATCATTACTGATGTACTTGCCATCCATGAAAATCTTACGCTACCTGTAAAACATACCAAACATCCTCTGCACTATCTCTTCTGATCTTATCGAGGTTGCTCTGCAGCTTCTTCCCAAATACTTCCGGTGCCCGTCTGTTACATTCTTCCTGTATTCATGCCATCTTCATTGCTGTACTTGCCATCAATGAAAAGCATATGCTACCTGTTAAACATTTCCAACAAAGGTTAAGAAAGATTGAATGAAGAATTGGTGAAAGAATTGTGTGAAGAACCCTGCTTGGACAAAAGATTGAAGACTCTAGTTGGTCTATCAAGAGGAATTGGATCTTCTTCATGCAAGTACAGAGCAAGTGTGTGTGTTGGAACCAAGGGTCACTGAAAGGAAGTTTGCAACATCAAGGTGATCAGGTTGTATCTTCTACTTTCAATTAATATGATACAACGACATGTCCCTTTCCCATAAAGTCACTCTTACTTTATTGTGTAATTTCTTGATCATATGCATAAGTTGACGTTGAATACATTTTTCTATCTTCACTTTGGTTGGTTTGTGTTGTCTTGGACTTGACCTCATGAGAGCACTGGAGCGAAGCAGGAGCAACAGAGACCTAAGGAAGCGATATAAAGGTATTCCACTTATTCCTCCCTATCAGCAGATTCAATGATTACAATTTAGGGAAAGAATCATGTCTTGTCCTGTTTTGTTCTAGATCTAGGTGGATCTAGGGAGATCTGTTGGTGTCCGCACCTACCGATTAGTTCAATAACACTATGGATCAAGATGACCCCGCTCAAAGCATTGAAAAAGATTAGTGGGGAGGAAAAAAGAAGAGGTAGGAAAACTAGCAAGCATACACTCAAGGAGGCGGGGGATCAATTTGTTGAATCAAGACAAACCTTAGGGCTACTAAACAAGTATTTTGTCACCCAACCCAAAATTCTATCATGAAGATCATCTCATGGAATGTTAGAGGTGTTAAAGCATCATGCAAACAAAAGATACTTGGGAATAAAGTAGGCAAAAAAACCCTTTTAAAAAATTGAAAATTTATTATCTATTGAAAGAGGTGATTATGTATTATATGAGAGAATCCTTTTAAAAAATTGAAAATTTATTATCTAAAAAGATATTTCAAAAATGAGTTCATAGTGCTTAGAGGAGCAACTTATAGGTGAAATAAAAAGCTAAAGCCTTAAATATTGAGTGTCAAGGCATTTATAATTGACACATAAAAGATTTTAAAGAAATTAACACCCAAGATTGGAGAATCCTTAAAATGTTCATTCACATTGTTAATGATGTTTCAACATGTTTTCCATGCTCACTGGCCCAACTATTTAGGGATGCAATTTTGTACGAGTATGATGGTGAACTCTCTATTTAAGTTCTGTAAAGATCCAAATGACTTTAAAGGGTGTTTTGTTGGGTGTCTACCACTCTAAAAATGTATCTTGAAGTTGCAAGACTCTTGATCTATCATTACTCAATTAATAATCCATTATGGTTGATCCATGTTGATGGCATGGGGATTTGGCATAGGGGTGACCAAGAATTGTTGGTAGATTCAGGGTCACGATGAAGTATCTGTGCAACATTGTGAAGGAGACTATAATCACAAACACAAACAATAAGAGAACGCCTTAACACTAAAGTTGTACACTTGTATTAATGAATTAAATATATAAAACTTCCACTGGATAACAAAGAAAATGTGGAGCAACTGTGTTTACTCCCATACGATGCCTACCATTACAAATGACGAAGCTTAATTTGATAAATGTATTATGAAGGCATCTTGAAGTAAAAGAGCTAGGGGGTTTTCAATAAGAGTGATAAGTATCAAGAAGCATATAGAGAATAAATCAAGAAAAAATACATAATTTTACAACATGCATTTATACACAGGAGCACATTTAGATTCAATTGAGAACTATCGCTACTAGGTGTTCCTCGTGGACGAGTTGTATTAGAGAAGTGAAGAAAAAGTACACAACGTTACAACATGCATTTATAATAAAAATCCTTCACTAATGAATGTAGGTAGGTATATGGGATGAAGAGAACCTCCACCTTATATATATGGGGCTTTTGGAGAGAACTCCCACCTTACTTCACTTAATAGCTACTATAAAGCAACTTCTCTTTTTTTGGTAACTAGAGTGCCGAAATAAGCAAAAAAGTGAAGGCCACATTACATTCAATTAAGAACTATTACTATTGGGTGTTCCATATGGATGGGTTGTAATGAATATTGATTCTTATTTGTTGGATATCTAATCTTTAGCCAAGCCCATTGTTAGAGGTTGAGATTATGTTGGATGTCTAATCATGAGGTGATTTCAATTCACTATCATAGGTTGCGATTATGCTCGATGTTATCTTTGAATGTTCATTGTTGCATATGCCTATTATTGAAATTATTGACTTGATGATGTTGATTTTAGTAAGTCGAATTAGTCTTGTCCAAGCTCACAAAGAAAATGTAGAGCCATTGTGTTGTTTATTCCCATATATTGTCTACCATTACAAATGATGAAATTTAATTTGATAAATCTATTAGGAAGGCATCTCTGAACAAAAGAGCTAGGAAGGGTTTCAATAGGAGCGATAAGCAATGAAAAGAAAATAGAGAAGAAATCAAGAAAAAAGTACATAATGTTACAACATGCACTTATACATAGGAGTAATTTACATTCAATTGAGAACTAACACTACTAGGTGTTCCTTGTGAACAAGTTATATGAAAGTAGAAATCAAGAAAAAGTACATATCATTACAACATGCATTTATAATAGGAGTACATTACATTCAATTGAGATTTGTCATTGGTAGGTGTTCCCTATGGACAATTTGTAATGATTATTTCTTCTTCTTCATTGGATATATAATCCCGAGTCAAGTCCACTATTGCAGGTTGAGATTATGTTAGAGGTCTAACCCTAAGCGAAGTTGGTTTTTCAAGGAAAATATTATGTTGGACGTCTAATCATGAGTTGAGTCCATTGTTAGACATTGATATTATGTTGGATGCTATCTTTGGATGCCCATTGTTGAGTGTGCCTATTGTTGAAAGTATTGACTTGATGAAACTGATTGAAGTATGTCGAGTTGGTATTATCCAAGCTAACAAAACATGATGTCCAAGGTTCGTGTACACTTCAAACAATAATGACCTCGTGGATCTTTTCCTTACTTCCATTGTACACTAACCACCAACCCACCACTAGGAAATAATTCCTACGATTTCTAAAATTGAGGAACATGACATTGGAGAGTTTAGGACCAACAATCACAAGTGGATGAGAAGTGGAAAATGATGAGCATGATCTCTTCAAACATTTTTCTGCTATTGTGTTATACTTAATGTCGCCTTACAACAAATAAGTTCCTAAGTTTTACTTCAAAGATGAGAAACCATCTATTGAAAACAAACCTTGTTTTTGCTAAATAATTTTTAAAATGTCTTATAGAGACTTGGGCCAACCACCTAACCTGTTCTGCCTTTTCCCATATCTACTTTATTTTCAAAAAATGTAAGAAAGTTTAGGCCAAAGTGATGAAACCCACAAAAATTGTACGAAATTGGAGACCATATGCATTAAGGAATTTGAGTGGAGTGAGATATAATCATTAGAAAAAGGACTTGCACCTCAAAGCCAACTTCCAAATTGACGAAGCTTTTAGTACATGTAATGCTTTATAAAACTTCTTGATCTCATAATTGGTATGTATAGAGAACCTTCCTTATTTTAGAAAGACAATTTTGATCTTTTCTTTTGTACTAGTTAAAATAAAAAGTAAGATAAGAGGGAAAGTTGGACTAAAATCACCTTATAAAAAATGAAGTTTCATTAAAGTTAATGACTTGTATCTTTTTGTTATATTTTATTATTATTTTTGTTCCAAGATTAACCAAACTAGATATAAAGACCAAAACTAAATGCTCCCCTTTTTGTTAAGGGTGAGGATAAATTTTGTTGAATGATATCATCCATGTCATGTTCGACAAACCGACAATGCCACCTCAATTACCCTTTGCATATGCCTGGCTCTGTGACTCTTCTTCCTTTTGTTTGCTTGTTCTTAGGGGCAAGCATTATCTACCTGGATGTTGATGTTAAAGATCCATGAGTGAAAAAGTAGTGCTTTGATGTTTATCGGTTCCCATAAAAAGGATTCCCATTGCATGACACTATGAATGCAATGCATAATATCCACACTCAAATCACTTAAAACCATGCATGATAATATGAATACATGATGGATGTGGTATATCATGCATGCTGTGTAATCTTAATGAGAGGGAAATTGAAATTTTGAATTCTAATAGAGTTTCCTTTTCACTTGTGTGGTTTCTCTTTATCTCTCATGCTATATTTTTTAGTGTAGGCTCATATAAAATCAACAAGAGCAACGTGAATGTTTCACCTTTGTCACAAGGCATCATACTAATGCTCAAATCACCTAATCTCATTCTCCCAAATACATTGAAGTCAATTCTATTATTATTGTTCATGGAATATGGGTCCTTGATTTGAAAAAAATGGATACCATGCTTAAAAAAAACATACGAAGAGGATGGCATGCATAAAAATAATAGAGAAACACCCACAAACTATCAAATAAAGATGCACCCCAACTCTTTACATGCATAAAGGAGTTAAACATTGCCATATTGGTGGGAACAAAATAAGTGGAATGGCAATTTCTATTTTTACAAAAAATGATATCGCTAAAAATCAAGGTGTTATAGTGTTCATTCGAATTATGGGGACATACTTCTACTAATTTTTGTTTATGATTTTGGTGTATATGGCAGGTGAGATGGGACTCATTGAGGAATTTCCTTCATTTCCATGTGGAGGAGCCCATCTAAGAGATTCCATTTACATTGTAGAGCAACAATTGAAGACGATGAGCAATTCATGGATGTTCCAAATGCAACTATGTGGTGAATGCATGAATTTGATTGCTTTAATATCCAATGGTGTTGATGGAATCATATATACATAAAATTTATTTGTGGAGAATGTGTGCTCATAGAGAATCAAGCCTCTTTGTGTTGTTAAGGAATCCAATTGCTCATTTTTGAGGGAAGGATTAAGAGATTATTTAATAGACCTTCAAATTTATACAACTCTTTAATGACATCTCCAATATATCTCTAGTGAAGAATTCAATGAGCAAGGGACCTAGTTGCACTCAGATGATGAGTTAATTGAGAAGGAGCAAAAAAATGTGGTGGATATTTTTTTGAAGCAAAAATATCAATATTTGAAATTGATCTACAACTATGGATGCATCACACTTGAATATTGAATTCTAAATATAAAATGATTGCCCTATTAACATTGACACATTGACATGTAAAATAAAGTTCTTGTTGCACCAAGAGGCGTTTCTAGAACATAGTATGGAGGAGAAGTGTAACTAAAATAACATTGACGTGGCATAGGTTGGTGAGATATAATAGTTAAAAAATAAGAAAAAAAGGTATGTGAAGTAGGATTTATTAGACGCTCATGTGGATGATACATTTTTAATAGATACATTGTCAAACCTCTCAAAATGTTTGTAGAAAATTATTTAAAACTTCAATCTTGATTCCCAAATCAAGGAAATCCCTTACAGGTTATGTGCGTTCTTGATTTCCTGCGGATCACCGATTTTAAGCACTCAGGCTAGCACTGATTCAGATTTATGTAGGAACACAATGAAATACAGAAATACACATAAACGCAGAAATGCAACGGAAATAAGACTTCATTTCATTAATAACAAATGACTGAAAAATGCTTATAGACAGAATGGAAATAAACTAGCTAGGGCGCTGGTAGCTTATCTCTGAGAAGAGATGTGGCGGCTACTGGCCTCTGAACTCTGTGTTACAATGAGGATCAAAGTCCTATATATTATTGAGAAACAATGGAAAACTCTAAACATCCAAAAACCTAACCCCAGGAGATGAAACTCTAGAATATGGGCCCCGTTGGGGTAAATTGGTACATCAATTTCCCGGGTCGTAACTTTGGCATACTATCTCCGTTTGACGCACATGATACATCGTTAGAAAGATCTATCCGAGGACTACACTGCAGATTACAAATATTGATTTCGGAACAAACTCATATTCCTCAGAGCATTCATGCCCAAAAAACGTCATTTAGGGCCTCAAAACAACTCCGGAAGTTCAGGACCCGAAGAACTGCTAAAAATAGTAAATTGTGCTACAATTAAGGAAACTGAAAAAAATGAAAGAAACAATGGTGTGGGTCCAAGTGGAATAGGTGGGTGATCACCAATATCCACCTGGATCAAGCACATACATTTGAACTTTCATCATCATTTGCACATGTTCTTAAAAAAGGAAAGAAGCCATATTCTCACGAAGGATTAATTGAAACAACATATTGAATTGGAGATAAAATGGCGAGTGCCTTTTTATTCATGCTTTCCTATGCACATTGGTTCATAATTGGATGTATCTTCTCATACTTAGAATTGTTTATGTTTGGATGATTGAAGCTAACTAGAACTTCGAATTCACCCCACACACTTCTGATATCCTAGGCCATAAGATGTGGTTTATATCTTATACTTGTTTGATCCTTATATTTGACGCTAGATATATTTTTTCTTCTTGTGAATTTGAAGTCAATTTTTTTTAAATGTAGTAAAGAATAGGCAAACAAAATTATTTTCTTAGTAAAAGATTTGTAAGGTCCATAGTGTTTCCTAGTAAAATATTTTTTTTACTAGTTTACAAATTGTTTGCATAACAAAATATAGTGATAAAACATCCTCAAACTTCTTTTGGAGTGTTCACAAATGTAGTCATATTTGGTGAGCAAAGATTGGGATCCCATTGCTTTGTTTTGATTGGGTTCTCTTTCCTCGACTTTCAATATCTTGTGAATACCGGGGCACTAAAAGAGAGAGCACAGTTCCTTCTTAGAACTCTTCTATATGAGGGGTTCCTCTCACCTTCATCTTCCCTTTTCTTGTTTGCATCCTTTGTCTCATCTTCATAGGTGTGGTCAAGTTTTTTTTGAGAGGCATCATCTTCAATTGTCTCCTCGCCATCTCAACCTTGCTTCTCTACCTAAAAGATTCCATCCAAAACATAAGACATGTTGTTGTGAAGTTAATTCCTTTATGGAATTTACCTAAAAAGGAAAGAAAGATAAACTATATAAATTACTAAGTAGATAAATTAAATTATATATATGACGTCAAAATCACAAAATCCACTGGCTTCAAGTTAGGTAGTAAAGGGGTTGCGCTTGCAAATTACAACTGCAATTGGGCTGCAACCGACCGACCGGTAGGATAAGGACTCCAGACGGAAGGTTCTCTGTCAAATCTCAATTCTGCGAGCCAATTCTAATTCGGATGGACATGCCAGATGTCAAGCTGACTTATTGAATAAAAAATGATTGATATGACGTGATGCATTTGTAGTGGCGAGCGAGTATAAGTGCAAATCTTCAAAGCATATCATCATGAGGAAACACACCTAGATAATCTTAGTGTGAAAACAAAGGAAGAGAAAGAGGAAGAGTAGTAATCAACAAGGGGTAAACTAGACCCCACCGTGGACACCAAGATGATAGAGGTAGATCTCCCAACCCTCATAGAGATTTACAAAGAGAAACTTTTGACCCACCTTACGGAATAGAAACCTTTAAAACTGTAGAAGCAATGGGTCAAAAGAAAAGGTGAAATTAACCTTTGCCTCTCAACGCCAAGGACTAGACATTGCCCTCAGGATCATGATGACCTCACTCAAAGTAAAGGATTAGACATGGCCCTAGGGATCAAGATGACCCTCCTCAAAGCATTGAAAAAGCTCAGTGAGGAGGAAAAAAGAACACGTAAGAAAACTAACAAGTAGAAGCTCAAGGAGGTGGGGGATCAATTGGTTGATTCAAGACAAGCCTTAGGGCTCCCAAACAAGTATTTTGTCACCCAACCCAAAAGTCTATCATGAATATCATTTCATGGAATGTTAGAGGTGTCAATGCATCAGGCAAACAAAGTATACTCAGAAATAAAATAGCAAAAGAAAAAATCCAACCATTATGATGATTCAAGAATCAACCTGTGACGGGTACGACATCCTGGAAACTAGTTGATTCATCAGATCAAGCTATAAAAAAATTGACACCATAGATTCATGCTTCCTCATGATAGTCTACAGCCCAAACACTCTCGCAGCTATGGAAAGATTTATAGACTCACTATAGGCTTGAGGTTTAACATATGAAGGTAAGCATTGGATCATGGTGGGGGATTTCAACATGTTCACCTGCCTAAAGCCGATTCCCACCACATGCAAGATATAAACATATCCTTCCAGGATGCCATCACATACCTCAAAACGGTGGACATGATAATGAACAATGGATGCTATATTTGGAATAACAAGCAAGGGGGAGCTCATCAAATAGCAGTTAGGCTAGATAGATTCCTAGTGACTAAATTCCCAATTAGGCTAGATAGATTCCTAGTGACTAAATTGCTCCTAAGACAAGGAGAAACCATGGAAGTAGAGATCCAACCATGTGTAGGGTTAGACTGTTGGTCCATTAGCCTTTTTTGGGCTAGCACATGTTACTCAAGACCTCAAGTCCTTCTGCTTCAAAAAGTTTTGGTTATCCTATCTATACTTCTAGCAAAGTATCAAAGCCTGGTGGGAGGAGGAGGGTTTTCCCAGAGGCTAGAAAATGTGTTTTTTTCAACCAAGATTGAAAAGGGTGAAAGCCAAAATCAAGATATGGAGCATAGAAATATTTGGCAACATTTTCCACACAAAAAGAGATCTAGAAAGAAAGATGGAAGAGGTTAAATCATTTATTATACAAGAGGGAAGGACCGCAAAAAGAAATCAACAAGAGGAAGATCTTCAAATTCAATGGGAGACAATAATGCAATAGGAAGAAACACCATAAATTCAAAAACACGTAATCCATTGGCTTCAAGAAAGGGACAAAAACTTGTGCTTCTTCCATAACGCAAGGGACACATTTACTGGTGTTTCTCGAGGGGGACAAAAATATTCCCAACAGCTGCGACGTGCCCTGACCAATTGGGGAATGTCCAACCTCAGTGGGATGTCCCCTAACCTGTTTGCAAATATCTTAAAATTTTGTAAAAAATGAAAAAAAAAAAAAAGTTTTCATTGTTTGTGTAACGAACCCAATCGTTACGACTACAAATGAAGCAAAAAGTGCATTTTTTTTGTTCTTAGGAAGGGAGGAAATGACGACAACAGTTGAACCACATAACCTAGAGACGAACACACGCACACAGATCAGAAAATAGACAACAATGACTCAACGCACTAGCACAACGAGCAACTGGACGAAACATGCATAAATAAAAAAGATAGAAACGACTACCTGTCCGACACAAACATGACAATGCCTACAAACTAAAGGACAATATTCATAATAACGACACAACGATCTCGACGGCTAGTAACTAGAACCTCTATGGCGTGCACACCAAACGCATGAAGGCGTTACAACCCAAGCACCAACGACAACTACAATGAACAAACGCCCACAACGGGTGGCACAAACTCCAACCAAGTTATCATTCACCTCTATCCATTAGGGCGAGCAATGATCCCCTAATCAAGAATCATGTCATCGCCAGGTGATAGGCACGACAACAACCGTGGCACAACAACATAACTGGATCCTCAACATAAGATAAAATCAATGCACTAGGAGATCAAGTTAACTATCTAACCCCTGACGACTAACCCTAGCACCCAATCGACAAGTTAACAAGATGACTATGACTTTCACACAACACAATAATTTCCTTGCGCAACAAAATCAATCTGTACATATTAAATTTAAACAATAGTTCGTCGCAACTGTATTCCAATTCCCAATGTTAGATAAGTATAAATCGCTTTCCTTTATAACTGAAATTAAATTGCTATCATATGAAGTTGTTATCTTTTAAGACTCGAACTATACACCGAATAAAATAGTTTTAGTGCAACTGAACACCAAGTTATTCACATAACAATAAATGGATTACAAGTAATTGTTGTGACTTATCAATCCAATATATTGCTGCAATGTAAGCCACTGTCACATAATTCACATCTTAACAATAAAAGAAAAGACGAGGAAAAACACTATAATCACTATCTAAATAAAGGAGATATTGTATCTATATAAAAATGCTATCGACCATCCATTTGTTGTCTAAAAAGGTATGCTATTGTTGTGTAAAGAAATATAAAATATATTAGTATTGTCTAAAATTTATTGTGTAAAATATACAATTAAAACTAAGACTATCACTTCACATATTACAGGCTGTCTATTACATTCGCAATTAAAACGTTGTCTATAATATGCTACCAATCAATAAATCGCTAACAACATTAATTTGCTGTGATATATTGCAAACATCGCTGACTAAAATAAACCAAATCGTTGTCTAACATTACCCAAAATTGTTGTCTACAATCACTCACGCTATTTAATAGAAACCTAATAAATACATGAATGTTGAATTAATATGATATGGCTGAATATTAAAACATGATAGCGTTGTAAAAAGAAATGAAATCGCTTACCCACCAATTAATAATATTGTCAGTGTATTAAAATGCAACCAAGATACATGTAAAACTCAGAGTAAGTTAAATGATGATGTTACCAGGTAATAAATAGGTGAATAAAATATATGGAACGTCGTCAATAAATATCACTAGATTGCTGTCATTTAATTTATAAGGAATAAATATAGGGAAACAATGTCACTTGATTTATGGAATAAATGTAGGGGAACACTATCATTAAAATAATGTTCTATGTCTACAGAAGTCGCAGGGAAAGCAGTGAAGGCGCTAGGCGAATGGTAAAATGGAATTAAAACACAGACTGATAGTAATCACTGTGTTTTATCATTGGGAACGCCCAAAAATTAAAAACAAAACGCATAGACATGGATTCTCTAAATCTTATCACTGAGAACGCCCATACATTAAAAACGAAATGCCGAGGCATGGATTGGCTGAGCTTTATCACTGAGAACGCCCCGACATTAAAAACGAAATGCCCAGGCTTGGATTGGCTGCGTTTTATCACTGAGAATGCCCAGACATTAAAAAAAAATGCCCAGGATTGGATTGGCTAAGTTTTATCACTGAGAACGTCCATACATTAAAAACGAAATGCCCAAACATTGAAGCATCGGGTTTAGAATGAAAATCGTGGTTAATAAAAGTGTGAAATCGCAGGCAATTAATGACTCAAATCTCAGCCAAAAGATAGGTAATCCGCAGTCTAATACTGGCAATATTCGCAGTCAATGAATGATAAAAAAAAACACAGACACAATATCCCTATAAAGCACAATCCTTATTATATATTCAAATTGGCTATACAAATTCACAGTCAACCTATAAGTCGCTATATAAATTCGCAGTCATTATATGAAAATTGGTGGTGGTGAATTCGGATGGCCATATAACTCACAGTCAAATTGTAAATGGCTTTACCCATTTCACAATCAATAATAGGTAAAAAGAGCGTTGTCATACAATCGTTTACTGTCAAATAAATGAATTTAATGACAGTCACAAAGTTTAAAAAGAAACACTGTCATTCAAGTGGACAACCTTGAGATTCTTCCAGTAAAGAGTTAGGAACTGATAAGAAAATCACAGAAAATAAAATACCCTCTGAAAACATAGAGGTGAAAAAAACACAGAAGGTATTGAGTTGATCGCAGAGAGAAAAGATAATTAATCCGCAGAGGTATTCAATCGCAAGAAGGCGCAAGACAATCATTCAACCAGGAACAATCAATAGGGGTAGACAACTGGGAAAAATTATCCTTCGCTCATCATCCATGCACAAAAAAGAAGGGAATTAGAATCTATAGGTCTATAAACACCGAAGTGACGACCGTCGATTCGGCTCATGGCCAACTGCTCAAGCATGGACTGATGATCTAGGGATACAGACGAAAGATAAAGCACAATCTCATCATAATAATCAATAAAACAAAACACAACAGTCATAGCAATCAAGGATCAGGTTGCCAATGAAATCAATTCAATGCAACGAGCATAAATATATGATGACTTTAAGTTCTCGATTAAAAATGATGAGTAAAACACATTTCTTTACACAATAGAAGTACATTAATGAAAACGCAAGAACAATATTAATCTACCATTCAAAATAAAAGCATTTGTACTGTAGCCCAAGGTGACAGCTCTGATTCGTTGTCTTGTGCGCGCTTCGTCTAGCTCCCGCTTGCCGACCGATGTGACTTCATCGGTACCTACCAGCCAACGATAGGGGTACTCTTCTTCCCCCCGAGCCCATCAAGCTGCAAAGGGGCCACACACACTAAACCAAAGAAAAACTAGCACCCAACTCACCTCGCAAGGTTGAGCTACCACTCGTTATCCGAGCTGGTTATCCCAACTCCCACAAGATATGTCAGTCAATACAAAAATTCTACAGTGTAACGTTACGCATAAAAGATCCGATCCATACTCCTCTTCCTCCATCATTTTTATAGAGTTTCTAAGTGATTTCTTTCCCAAATTCCCATTTAATTTAATTTTCATTAATTTAATTTAGAAAAAACCTCCCCTGTACACATAGCACCCATCCCCCTAGTTGCACCAGAAATTAATTTCATTAATTATTTAATTACTCCTATTTCCCTGACCCACCAAAAAACATTCCTAAAAACGCTCCTTGGTGTCCCAATATTCCCTTACACATTTTAAATGAATTACGCATTTACTAAATTCCTAGTTGAGTTCATTCAACTTTTTCCTTATGTTTCCCGTTTTCTTTACATTTCCCCTTTTCCCCTTGGTTTCCTATTTCTTTTAAGTTTCTCTCTTTCCCCTTTTTATCTAAAACTCAAATTAGCAAGTGTAGAAAAACCACCTTTTACCCCTTTTTCCTTTTAATTAATAAAATCTAATTAGCATATGAAAAAAAAACAATCATTCCCTTTTAAAATTTTAATCCCCCAAAGTAATTTGATTTTAATAAATTAATTGAATTTCTTACCCCCTTCTCGTCACATGTTTAATTATGATTATTATTTTTTACCACAAGTGTCACTTAGACCTAGATTTTTAATTTCACTAGGCTGGGCGACATTTTTATTAGGGAAAAATTGTTTTTAAAACTTACTTGACACATCATTCGTTCTAAGGCCATCTAGGTTTATTCACTTATCAGTTAAAAATGGGACATGCCTTTCAGGACACACTAGGTTCTCCAAGGGTGCCACTCGCTTGTTTCTGTTTTCATTGCGCGACATGCCCTTCAGGATGCACTACGTGCTCCAAGGGTGCCACTCGCCTCTTTCCGTTTTCATTGCACGTCGTGCCCTTTAGGACGCACTACGTGCTCCAAGGGTGCCACTCACCTCTTGACTTACTTGGTAAACATAAAATACCCCTGGAGTCAATACTCTGTCAGGTGATCTTGTGGGAGACTAAGGGCCTCTAAGGAATAATGCCCCTGCCTTATTGTGCACCCCTTAGAATCATCGTGAGTGACTATCAAAGTTTTCCCTCACTGCATCGTGGGTCTTCTCGAACTAGGTAATCGTTAAAATACAGTCTGAGCCACGACGAGAGTGCTAGTAAGCCATGGTAGGGCTGCTTTTTGGTTGTCGTGCGTGACCCCTCTACTCCACATGTGAATCTAGTCGGCAAGCTATCGTTGGTCTGCATAATTAATGAGTCATGTCAACAAAATGATCAATCATCATAACATCTAATCAGATGTACATATGTCATATCAACAACAATCAACCCAAAAATCCATTGCCTGACTCGATCCAGAGTCCAAGAGTTTTCATCGATGCCTCTGCATCCTTGAGGTCCAAAGCCTTGCACACTCATAAGAACCTAGTCAATAGCACCTGTCTATGTAAATACACAAAATAACATATCATCTATCCATAATGCCTCATAATCATAATTACACAGCCGATAGTATAATAATCCGGATCACTTGCAAACAAGTGTCCTCAAAGAATAAGTTCGCTCAGTTCGCTCTTGGTCTAAACTTCGTCCCGAAGTTTCACAGTATATAAGTGCCAAAATAGTGTGTATTATAGTATCATAAGTCTATCTATCAAGAAAAAATGGAAACTGATGGCGCATATCATATGTGTCCTCCCAGGTCGCCGAGTGCGGACTATAGTTGTCCCACTGGACATTGACCTGATCTACTATTCGATGTCGTAGCTGCTGAATGCGATGATCCAGGATGCGGATCAGCTCAACTGTGAGTGTAACCTCGTCAGATACCTACAAGTAACTCATGTCAATAACATGTGTAGGATCACTAATATATTGTCTCAAAACAGATATGTGAAAAACATAGTGCATACACCTCAAAGAATTAGGCAAGGCTAGTCAATAGGCCATGGGCCCCTTCTTTTCCACAATCTCAAAAGGTCCCACAAACCTAGGAGAGAGTTTAGCACCCTTTCCAAACTTGATCGAACTCTTATGCGGTTTCACCCACAAGAAGACTCGATCACCAACTTCGTAACTATGGTCGACACGGTGCGCATCGACATAACTCTTTTGCCTATCCTACGCTTCTTTGATCCTTTGTCTTATTGTTTTCATTTGATCTTCCATTTCTTGGATCTCTTCTGGTCCCACCAGGACCCTATACTCAAGCCGATCCCAACTCAAAGGCATCTAACACGGTCGCGCATAAAGAAAATCGAAAGGTGCCATCTTAATGGTGCTTTGGTAACTGTTGTTATATGCGAATTCTACCAGTGGCAAGAATTCTTCCCAATGCTTCTATTTGTCCATCATGTATATACGTAACATGTCCTCCAAGATTTATAAAGTTTTCTGGGTCTACCTGTCTATCTCCAGGTGATACACAGTATTGAAGTTAAGTTGTGTTGCCAATGCCTCTTGGAAACTAGTCCAAAATCGTTCGGTAAACACTGATCTTTGATTGGATATAATCCTCTTAGGCATGCCATGCAGCCTCACAATCTCACTGAAGAAAACTCTAGCTATGTCAGGTGCCTGATATGTCGTACGCACATGAATATAATGACCACTCTTCGTCAGAGTGTCGACTACCACAAAAATCGAGTCGTGTCTCCTTGTCGTCAGTGGAAATCCAACAATAAAATCCATCAAAATAACCTCACATTTCGATTCTGGAATAGCGTGAGGTTGTAGTAATCTTGTTGGATGTCTATGTTCAACCTTCACCTACTGACATTCTAGACATCTATCCACATAGTTGACTATGTCTTCCTTCATTCCTTTCCAGAAGAATAAGGGTTTAAGGTATGCCCTCATCTTCGTGACTCCTGGGTGAGCCATGTACATTTCTCTATGAGCCTCATTTAGGATCAAACTCCTCAACTCGTTGTTTGGTGGTACGTAAATCCGATTTTTAATTATTAATAATCCATCGTCGTCAAACGTAAATCCTTCAAATCTTGGTACCATCATTGTGTTTTGTCCGATAAAATCCTTGACCTCTTTGTACCAGTCATCGTCACGCTATAAAGTTAGAATCCTTTCACGTAGATTCGTCTAAAGAGGCAACACCAAAAAGATGCGTGGTGTCCAACTCAATGCATCTGCCACTCGATTCACTATTCCTTTTATGTAAGTGACTTCGAAATCGTACTCGCTAAACAATTTCGACCAACGTCGTTGTTGCACATTCAGGTTGCTTTGCGTAAAGATGTGTTGTAGTCCACAATCGTCTATTTTTAGTTCAAATTTTCATCCAATAAGGTAGTGTCTAAACTCTTAGGCCATAAACAATGGCCAACAACTCCAAATCATGCGTCGCATATTTCTCCTCATGCCTTCTCAACTTCCTCGATATGTAATATGTAAGTGATCACTCGACCGTCTTGCATCAAGACTCCGCTTAAGCCTTCCTTGGATGCATTAGTGCATACCAAGAAGTCTGCGTCCATGTCAGGGACCTTTAGTATTGGTGTTGTTGTCAACAACTCCTTGAGCCTCTGAAAGGATTTCGTGCATTTCTTGATCCAAACAAACTTCTTGTTCTTCTTCTGCAATTCCGTGATCGAATTTGCTATCTTCGAAAATCCCTCTATGAACCATCAATAGTATCCTGCTAAACCCATGAAGGTACGCACTTCCGGGACATTCGTCGGTGTAGGCCATTCCATAATAGCCTCGATCTTTGTTGGATCCACAACGATACCTTTGTCGAAGATGACATTCCCTAAGTAGTGAATCTTTGATTGATAAAACGAGCATTTAGACAATTTCCCATACAATTTGTTCTCTTGCAGACACTATAGTACCAAGAACAAGTGCTCGTCATGCTCCTTCATCGTTCGAGAGTAAATCAAAATATTGTCAATGAATACTTGGAAGAACTTGTCTAAGCATTCACGGAACACCCATTCATCAAACTCATAAATACCCCTGGGGCATTCGTCAGTCCAAACGGTAAAACAATAAACTCGTAATGTCCAAACCTCGTCTTAAATGCAGTCTTAGGGACGTCATCCTCCTTGATCTGTAATTGGTGATACCCTGATCTCAAGTTGATCTTTGAAATCACTGTCGCACCCTTCATCTGATCAAACAGATCATGAATCCTTGTCAATGGATATTGATTCTTGATCGTTGCCTTGTTCAATTGACGATAGTCAATGCAAAGTCTCCACGACCCATCCTTATTTCGTATGAATATAATAGACGCACCCCATGGTGACACACTAGGACATATCAGTCTCAGGTCTAGCAACTCCTTCCGTTGCATTCTCAACTCCTGTAACTCCGGGGTTGACATACGATAAGGCGTTCTCGCTATTGGTTTAGTCCCCAGTTTTAGGTCTATGGTAAACTCCAATTCCCTCTCTGTAGACATCCTAGGTAACCCCTCTGGGAAGACATCTGCAAACTCTCTCACCACAGGAAGGTGTTCTAGACCTTCCGCTACTCCATTCTCGTTTAACGCAAGTATCACATAAATATTACATCCCTTGTGCATGCTCTTTTGTAGTTGCAAGGAAGAGATAAACCTCAGGGAAATTCCTTGGTTCCAACCTACAATCACGCGTCTTTGTCCCTCATAATCGACCAAGATCAATTGTTTCGTCTTACAGTTAAGTATCGCCTCATGCGATTCCAACCAGTCCATACTGATCATGACATCATAAGATCCTAATATCGTGACGTACAAGTTGGCCCTAGTGACAAACTCTCCCAGGTTAAGGGTACAACCCATAACCTTCCCTCCAACCTTTTGTTTGGCTCCCAAATCCATCTCTACAAAGCTAAACTCATCTTGTTCGACTACCTTTACCTTAATCCTCTTTAGCGCTGCACCAAAAATGAAACTCTCGGTAGCACTGTGATCTGTCAAAATACTAAGGGTCTAGTCAGCGATGGTACCTGACGTCTCGAACACAGTCGACTGGTGCTCTGCCTGGCGATTATTCACTGCTGCATGAATCTGATGGGCCTTACCCAAATCTCCCACGGTAGTGGGTCCGAATGATCTAGATTCTCTATTTCTCTCCACTGGGCAGTCACGCTGGTAGTGTGGCTCCCCACAAGTCCAATACCCCTTCTTTGGTCCAGTACTCTTGGTACCCGAAGTAGAAGCTAACGGCCCACTGACCTGGAATCCTGGTCTGTTCTACTGGACAGGCCTAAACTGCTACTGTTGTGGTCGATGTTGTTGTTGAGGCCGTGGTCCTCGGTAAGGATACCGTTGTTGAGGCGCTGGTCGCTAAGGTGTAGTGAAAGTGGATCCTCTCTAGAGGCCACGATATCCTGGCGTTTGTCTAGCTGGTGTCTGATATTGCTGCGCACCAGATGATACCTGCCCTGTTGGTTTGGTTGGATTCCTTTTCTGACCCCCACTGATAAGATTGTCCTCCACTACGAGGACCTTCTGAACGACATCATGCAAGGTTCGCGGCATCATAATCCTAACCTTTGCACGAATGCTGACATTAAGGCCAAACAAGAACCTGTTGACCTTATGTTTCTTGGTATTAAGGTGCGAAGCATATCGAAGCAACTCCATAAAATGGGCCTCGTACTCGGGCACCATACGGACGCCCTGTTGCAAGGCATTGAACTCGTTGAGCTGACGCTCAATGAATTCCTCTGATAGGTACCTCTCTCAGAACCATTCCTCGAACAGTTCCCATGGAACATCTTCGACGACCATGTTCAATTATGGCAGGAGCGTCTTCCACCATAGAAGAGCGCTCCCCTTCAGTTGAAAGACCGCCATGCAGACCTTCATGTTGGAGGTATAGTCGTGAAGTGAAAAGCACATTTCCATATTCTCCAACCATGCCTTGGCAGCTGAGCCGTCCAGGGCACCAAAGAACTCAGGAAATTTGACCTTCTCGAGTTCGTATTGAATGCTACCAGTACCGACAAGAGCGCGTGGTGGACCCTCATGGGGTGCCGATGCCCTGGCCTCATCTCTATCCAAATGGTTGATCAGTGCCTCATACATCCATTGAAATACCTCATCAGCCCAACCACATCACCCACCACTATCTTCTCCTGCCCGATAACCTGTTCGTCTCCCTGGGGTTAGACCCCTCAGGCGTGGATGCTACTGGGGGCGTCACGCCTCCTCCCCTAGCACCTCGTCGTCTGCCTCCGCGATGTCCTCTAACCATGATTACCTGGATGAATACAAGTCAACTTAATTAGCATTATTATAATCAAATAACCCATCAATGAAAGTCGTAGTGATCCCAAGTCGCGGGTCAAACCCGCTCTGATACCATATGTAATGAACCCAATCGTTATGACTACAAGCGAAGAAAAAAGTGATTTTTTTTTTGTTTTTAGGAAGGGAGGCAATGACGACAACAATTGAACCACACAACCTAACAACAAACACACGCATGCAAATCAGGAAACACACAACAACAAATCAACGCACTAGCAATACGAGCAACTAGGCGAAACATGCGTAAATAAAAAAGATACAAACGACTACCCGCCTGACACAAACATGACAATGCCTACAAGCTAAAGGACAATGTCCACAATCCCAACACAGTGACCTCGACGACCAGTAACTAGGACCTCTATGGTGCGCACACCAAACACATGAAGGCGTTACAACCCAAGCACCAACGACAACTACAACAAACAAACACCCACAACAGGTAGCACAGACTCCGACAAAGTTATCATTTGCCTCTATCCATTAGGGCGTGCAATGATCCCCTCATCAAGAATCATGTCGTCGCCAGGTGATAGGTGCGACAACAACCGTGGCGCAAAAACATAACTGGACCCTCAACACAATTCAAAATCAACGCGCTAGGAAATCAAGTTAACTATCTAACCCCTGATGACTAACCCTAGCACTCAATCGACAAGTCAACAAGATGACTATGAATTTCACACAACAAAATAATTTCCTTGCGCAACAAAATCAATTTGTACATATTAAATTTAAACAATAGTTTGTCGCAACTATATTCCAATTCCCAATGTTAGATAAGTATAAATCACTTTCCTTTAAAACTGAAACTAAATTGTTATCTAATGAAGTTTCTATCTTTTAAGACTCAAGCTGTACACCGAAAAAAATAGTTTTAGTGCAACTGAACACCAAGTTATTCACATAATAATAAATCGATTACAAGTAATTGATGTGACTTATCAATCCAATATATCGTTGGCATGTAAGTCGCTGTCACATAATTCACATCTTAACAATAAAATAAAAGACGAGGAAAAACACTATAATCACTGTCTAAATAAAGGAGATACTGTATCTATATAAAAACGCTATCGACCATCCATTTGTTGTCTAAAAAGGCATGCTATTGTTGTGTAAATAAATATAAAATATATTAGTGTTGTCTAAAATTTACTGTGTAAAATATACAATTAAAACTAAGACTATCACTTCACATATTACAGGTTGTTTATTACATTCACAATTAAAACACTGTCTATAATATGATACCAATCAATAAATCACTAATAACATTAATTCGATGTGATATATTATAAACATTGCTGACTAAAATAAACCAAAACGTTCTCTAGCATTACCCAAAATTGTTGTCTACAATCACCCACGCTATTTAATAGTAGCTTAATAAATGCATGAATGTTGAATTAATATGATATGGCTGGATATTAAAACATGATAGCGTTGTAAAAAGAAATGAAATCGCTTACCCACCAATTAATAATGTTGTCAGTGTATTAAAACGCAGCCAAGGTACATGTAAAACTAAGAGTAAGTTAAATGATGATGATAGGTGATAAATAGGTGAATAAAATATATGGAACACCGTCAACAAATATCACTAGATTGTTGTCATTTAATTTATAAGGAATAAATATAGGGAAACGTTGTCACTTAAGTTATGGAATAAATGTAGGGGAACACTATCATTAAAATAATGTTCTGTGTCTACAGAAGTCGCAGGGAAAGCGGTGAAGGCACTAAGCGAATGGTAAAATGGAATTAAAACACAGTCTGATAGTAATCGTTGTGTTTTATCATTGGGAATGCCCAGACATTAAAAACGAAATGCCCAGGCATGGATTCATTGAGTCTTATCAGTGAGAATGCCTAGACATTAAAAATGAAATGCCCAAGCATGGATTGGCTGAGCTTTATCACTGAGAACGCCCTGACATTAAAAACATAATGCCCATGCTTGGATTGGCTAAGTTTTATCACTAAGAACGCCTAGACATTAAAAATGAAATGCCCAGGTTTGGATTGGCTGAGTTTTATCACTGAGAACGTCCAGACATTAAAAACGAAATGCCCAGGAATTGAAGCGTCAGGTTTAGCACGAAATTTCTGGTCAATAAAAGTGTGAAATCGCAGGCAATTAATGACTTAAATCTCAACCAAAATAAAGGTAATCTGTAGTCTAATACTGGTAATATTCGTAGTCAATGAATGATAAAAAAAAATGCAGACACAATATCCCTATAAAGCACAGTCCTTATTATATATTCAAATTGGCTATACAAATTTACAGTCAACCTATAAGTGGCTATATAAATTCACAGTCATTATATGAAAATTTGTGGTGGTGAATTCAAATGGCCATATAACTCGTAGTCAAATTATAAATGGCTTTACCCATTTCACAGTCAATAATAGGATAAAAGAGCGTCGTCATACAATTGTTCACTGTCAAATAAATGAATTTAATCACAGTCACAAAGTTTAAAAATAAACACTGTCATTCAAGTGGACAACACTGAGATTCTTCCAATCAAGAGATGGGAACTGATAAGAAAATCACAGAGAATAAAATACCCTCTGAAAACGTAGAGGTGAAAAAAACGCAGAAGGTATTGAGTTGATCGCAGAGAGAAAAGATAAGCAATACATATAGGTATTCAATCACAAGAAGGCGCAAGAAAATCATTCAACCAGGAACATTCAACATGGGTAGACACCTGGGAAAAACTATCATTCGCTCATCATCCATGCACAAAAAGCAAGGCATTAGAATCTATAGGTCTATAAACACCGAAGTGGCGACCATCAATTCGGCTCCTGGCCAACTGCTCAGGCATGGAATGATGATCTAGGGATAAGGACAGAAGAAAAATAACAATGTCCTCATAATAATCAATAAAAAAAAATAGAACAATCATAGCAATCAAGGATCGGGTTTCTGAGGAAATCAATTCAATGTAGCGAGCGTAAAGCTATGATGAATTTAAGTTCTTGATTAAAAATGCTGAGTAAAACACATTTCTTTACACAATAGAAGTACAATAATGAAAGCGCAAGAACAATATTAATCTACCATTCAAAATAAAAGCATGCGTACCGTAGCCCAAGGTGACAACTCCGAGTCATTGTCCTGTGCATGCTCTGTCCAGCTCTCGCTTGCCGATCGATGTGACTTCACCGGTACCTCTCAGCCAACACTAGGGGTACTCTTCTCCCCCCTGAGCCCCTCGAGCCACAAAGGAACCACACACACTAAACCAAAGAACAACTAGCACCCAACTCGACTCGCAAGGTCGAGCTACCACTCGTTACTTGAGCTGGGTATCCCAACTCCCACAAGATAAGTCAGTCAAGACAAAAATTCCACAGCGTAACATTACACATAAAAGATCTGATCGATACTCCTCCTCTTCCATCCTTTTTATAGAGTTTCTAAGTGATTTCTTTCCCAAATTCCCATTTAATTTATTTTTCATTAATTTAATTCGGAAAAAACCTCCCCCGTACACATGTCACCCATCCCCCTAGTTGCACTAGAAATTAATTTCATTAATTATTTAATTACTCCTATTTCCCTCACCCTCCAAAAAGCATTCCTAAAAACCCTCCTTGGTTTCCCAATATTCTCTTACACATTCTAAATGACTTACGCCTTTACTAAATTCCTAGTTGAGTTCATAATTAGAAAGTTCTTAAAGGCAAGATTCCTTACTAAGTTAGTCATTCAACTTTTTCCTTACGTTTCCCTTTTTCTTTATGTTTCCCCTTTTCCCCTTAGTTTCCTATTTCTTTTAAGTTTCCCTCTTTCCCCTTTTAATCTAAAACTCAAATTAGAAAGTGTAGAAAAACCACCTTTTACCCCCTTTTCCTTTTAATTAATAAAATTTAATTAGCATATGAAAAAAAAACAATCATTCCCTTTTAAAATTTTAATCCCCCAAAGTAATTTGATTTTAATAAATTAATTGAATTTCTTACCCCCTTCTCGTCACATGTTTAATTATGATTATTATTTTTTACCACAAGTGCCACTTAGACCTAGATTTTTAATTTCGCTAGGCTGGGCAACATTTTTATTAGGGAAAAAATGTTTTTAAAACTTACTTGACACATCATTCGTTCTAAGGTCGTCTAGGTTTATTCACTTATCAGTCAAAAACACGACATTCCCTTCAAGACACACTAGGTGCTCCAAGGGTGCCACTCGCCTCTTTCCATTTTCATTGTGCGACGTGCCCTTTAGGACACACTAAGTGCTCCAAGGGTGCCACTCGCCTCTTGAATGACTTGGTAGACATAAAAAAACCCTGGAGTCAATACTCCCTCAAGTGATCTTGTGGGAGACTAAGGGCCTCTAAGGTATAAGGATCATGCCTTATTGTGTGTCTCTTAGAATCATCGTGAGCGACTGTCACAGTCTTCCTTCACAACATCGTGGACCTTCTCAAAGTAGGTAATCATTAACCTACAGTCCGAGCCATGACGGGAGTGCTAGTAGGCTGTGACAGTGTTGCTTTCCAAACCTCTCCCTTAAGGTCTCTGGTTGTCATGCGTGACCCCTCTACTCCACATGTGAGTCTGGTCGGCAAGCTATCGTGAGCTTGCATCATCAACGAATCATGTTAGCAAAATGATCAATCATCATAACATCTAATCAGATATACATATGTCTTATCAACAATAATCAACCCGAAAGTCCACTCCCAGACTCGATCCAGAGTCCAAGGGTTTTCATCGATGCCTCTGCATCCTCGAGGTCCAAAGTCCTGCACACTTAGGAGAACCCAGTCAATAGCACCTGTCTATGTAAATACCCAAAATATTATATCATCATATCCATAATGCCTCATAATCATAATCACATGGCCAATAGTATAATAATCCGGATCACTTGCAAGCAAGTGTCCTCAAAGAATAAGTTTTCTCAGTGCATGCAAGAGCGGGATGTTACAGTTTGGGCCCATTCCAAAATCCCAGTTCATTTTTAATTTGTAGTTAGTCACCTACCTTTCGTGAGCAACTACGGACAAAGATGTTGGGGTTTACTATGATGTTTTTTTCGAAGGATTCGTTTCTTGTGATTACCAACAACGCCATTTAAGAGAATATTTTTTCCATCTAAGCATTGTATTTTTAGTTAGGCACATTTTTTTTATTGTGACAGATAACAAGGAGGATAAAACAAATTTATGACGTTCTATTTCAAATTTCTCAATTCAGAATTTTCAGTGTTCTTCAAGTTTTATGATTTCTAATTTAGCAAGTTCATTTTTACATTTTTAGGGAGCCTTGTTGGTGACGGTTTTGGGTACAAATAGTATGCCATTTCTATTTCTCTACTTGTGACTTGGGCCTGGAAATAGAGAGATCCATCCTTTTAGTCAACATGCCAGATTTGACAAATACAGGCATTGACAAATGCAAAATGTTGTATAAAGCAGGTTGGAAAATTCCTTGGATAGATACACAAAATATTTTCAATGAAATGCCTCTTCATCCTTAAGTTCTGCCTCCATATGGACAATGGACAACAGATGCATCACTATTCTAAGATATGCCAAGTTATTTATGGGTAAAGGACAAGTTATTTTATTTTATGGGTAAAGATTTTCTTTATGTCGTAAGATGAGAAAAACCATCACCTGTTAGAAACTAGCAGATTTGTGAAGTTCATAACATGAAAGCCGTAAACAAAAAGTACCATTTAATCTTTATATGTTCGATCTATTAACATATAGGAATTATATACTATTGTTGGTTTATTGATATAGTATTGTTTGTTTGGTGGTGCAAAATATTGTGTCTCAACTTTTCATTACATAATGAGGACTAAACTACCATTTAATATTTAGATGTTCAATCTATTAATGATCCAGGTGGATATTGGTGGCCACCCGCCTATTCCACTTGGACCCACACCATTGTTTCTTTCAGTTTTCTAGTTTCCTTAATTGTAGCACAATTTACTATTTTTAGCAGTTCTTACGGTCCTGAACTTCCGGAGCTGTTTTGAAGCCCTAAACGACGTTTTTTGGGCATGAATTCTCCGGTGAATATAAGTTCATTCTAGACTCAATATTCATTGTCAACAGTGTATTCCTCGGATAAATCTTTCTAACGATGTATCATGTGCGTCAAACGGAGATAGTATGCCAAAGTTACGACCCCGGGAAATTGATGTACCAATTTACCCCAACGGGGCCCATATTCTGGCATTTCATCT
>JZKD02S1628039.1:345806-359160 GCA_000966675.3 Picea glauca | reverse complement strand
GTAGATCTGGAGAGGAGTACGACTTAGAACCTCTTTATATGAAGGGATAAAGGTTGTTAAGGAATCTTCAACCACTATTTGAACAACATTTTCCGGCTGTGAAATAACATTGTAGTTCTCCATAGACACCCCTGCCTCACCACAAGAAACATAACCAACTTTAATCAATAAAGACTTCCCATTCAATCCTTTTGACCGCTCAACCAAAACCAAGTCCGTTGTAGGGACCATATTTTTTAGCACAAAACCCCTTCTACCTCTTGTGACTCTTGTTCAGGGTTTGGTCGTAGAAGTTTTTTACAGTCAAACATACCGCCTGTTTTGAAAGAGACAGTCTCAAAGCATGGGAGCCCGTCATTAGAAAAAACCCCTTCCGAAACCCTTAAAGAACAACCCAAGGACACACCCTCCTCAAGTAAAAAAACAAAATACTCCTTCTCAACCCCCAAACTATCCGACCTCAGTAAATTCTTGTTAACATATTTACTAAAAAAATAGGAAACTGGTAACTCATGCAAGGTAGGTGAAGGGCCCGGGCAAATATTTTCCAAACAGACTCCCTGAAGAAACTCTAAATCATACAGAGTAAGAGAAGAAAAAAAAGAAGGGAAAAATATTTTGAGCTTACCTAGTAAAGAGTCGGTAGTCACATCCAAGGATGAGGAAACCCCTTCTTCACGTCAAACAATAGTTCCATTGGAAAACCTTTGCGCATTCATCTCCTTTACAACATTAGAAACATAACTAACAATAAATTGTTTCTTAAAAAAAACAACCCAAGAATTTTTCAGGTGCCCCACTTCCTTGCAAACTGAGCATCTAAAGGGGATCCCCCAATAATCCATCCTTTGCAAAAAAACAGAGCCTCGCCAATCAATTTCCAATTCCCCTGGAAAACCTTGATGTAAATCAAGTTCAACCATAATTTTTCCAACCCTCCTATCTTGACATGATAAAGCATGTAGATCTACATGCAGTGATTTTCCTAAGGAGTCACCAATTCCCTTAAAGGCCTCCAAGTTCCAGAAGACCGGAGGGAATCCTGACAATAACACCCATAAATGGTGAAATCTGATATGATCCTTTTCTGGGTCAAAGAGATGAATCCATCATTTTATCATTAAACTACCAATACCATACAACCAGACTTGACCAAGGATCTTCTCCACATCAACCACCTCTCTAAACTGGAAACAATACCATCCACAGACTAAGACTAGAACTTCTGGAATATATCCCAACAAAGATTTCCAATGTTCCTCAACCCACCAAAAAATGTCTTTTTTCGACAACGCCCAATAACTGAAACGACCAAGCAATGCACATAAAGAGAGAGAGAGACAACACCTCCTGCAATCCCACGTCTCTTCCCAGCACCATCCTCGCCTTTTGTTTCCTAGGATTCCATGGTTTTGCCTCCCAGAATCTCCTATCAAACCCCACAACTCGTCCATAATCTGATTTGTTGTTAAATCCTTTATCTGCAATAAACATATCCTTCACCAGAGCTCTGTCCTGTAGAGCCGAACCCTAGGCACATTCCTAGTAAGATCCTCAGGTCGAAGGCATTCTACTCCAGTTCTAAGCCCAAACTTCGACAACAATGGGAAAGATAGTCCCGAAACTTGTGTTCCTTTTGATAAATGTGTAACCCTAAGCTCTCACGTCGCTTCCACTTCAAATAACTTGTCGATAATATCGATGGAGCTCGTGTCCATCGAACAACCTTTGATTTCACATCCTGACAGGTGGGGTCTCATAAGCATCATGTCCAACAGATTATCATTTAACAAAAGATCTAGATCGTACTTTACTCATCTTTTCAACAGAAGTTCCTCATCGGATTTATAAATGTCTGCTTGACCTCAAAAGGCATCATCCATCGGGTCTAATACACTGTCCAACTCAACTTCCTCCATAGAAAATTAAGTCGAATTGTGTTCCCTCCAGGTCATCAATTTTCATTTGTTTTCTCCTTCCAAAATTGTCCCTTCTCCCACTTGTCAACCCCTAGATCCCATAGCTAACAGGGTCCATCCCAACAACCTACCATCTCCGTTTCCAAAGTCTCAATTGTCCCATCCTCCCACCTCTCAAACCCTAGATCCACCTTTGTGACGCTTCAACCCTCGACATTTTCTTCCTCCAACCATCTCCAACCATCTTCCAAAAAAAAGTTCTTGTGTGAGGGAAATCCTTGTAACATTCCTTATATTATCATAACAACCAACAAACTTAAATATTAAATATTTATATAACCCTCACTCATCCTACTTTCTACTTTTGATATCAAATTATCCATTTTCAAGTTTCATGTAATTATGAAAGGCACTTCTCTCACAACATTAAATGGATTACCATTGTCTTAGAAATTTAAAAGTAAAAGCACAAATATCAAAATTTTGGATGAACTTGGGTTAATAGTTAAAAACTCTTACCATAGTAACTCAATTTAACATATATTACAATTTTGTTAAAATGAAAAAGAGACTTCAAAAAACTGTAAGAAAATTTTATAATCTCACTAAAACCGTTGAAAAAAATAATAGAAAAAAAGAGTGACCTCACTGATTTAGACTTAAAAGAAATATTAAATGAATGTAAGCGAAGTCATTGCTTGAAAGTCAATGAATGTGAAGAATGTAAAGCGCGTTTTCGACGTGTTTTAGAAGAATGGCGTGATTGGTGAGTGATTAGATTTGAGGAAATTGTTGCTTGAATGTCACCGAGTCTTTTAAACGAGAGAAAGCGCGTCTGTGAGCAAAGTGCCAAATGTTAATTCTACGCCCTTTGAAAAAAGCATGAAATGTAAGTTCGGTAGTAATGGGGTTGCGCTTGCAAATTACAACTGCAATTGGGCTGCATCTGACCGACAAATCTCAATTCTACGCCCTTTGAAAAAAGCAACAGAAGGTTGTCGGTCAAATCTCAATTATGCGAGCCAATTCTAATTCGGCATGGACACACCATATGTTAGACTCACACATTGAATAAGAAATGATTGATGTGATGTGTCTGTAGTGGCGAGCGAGGATAGGTGCAAGACGTGCAAATATTCTTACCACAGGAAAATAATTCATCCGAAAAACATTATACACAAATTTCGAGGGCGACGTTCAATTTGATGTGCAGATTTTCGAACGAAAAAATTCCTAGCAACATTTTTTCAGCCGAAAAATTGCCGTTAGGAATTTTTGAGACCCAATTGTCATAAAAGTGTTACCCATCTTCATAATTTTACCCAGGAATAAAATATCAAACACATTGAATACCTTGCATATCAAAATAAAACTTTATGGATCCTACAATTTTGGGGGTCTACATAATTACAACAACAATTTTCTAAGTTTAATAGATCATAGGACACAATTGGCTTGCCTATTTTAATCCATTTCTAAAGAGAATATATAGAAAATATTTTTTTATACAGCTAAAGATTCAACAAATGCATATAAATATGATTCTCCAAGAGAAATAAACTTTTCAACAGTCAGACCAGGTTTAATTGTTCTTTGAAGATTCAATTTTGTTCTTTAGCAATTCACTTTTCTAAGCCACATTCAATTGTACAATGTAAACTTTGTAAAGCATTACTATGTTCCAACTTCAGTGGAAGGCGTCTCAAGGAACTTGGATTTAGATGGAAAATGAATAAATCAAGCATTTTCTCAAAGTCAAACACGACCTCAAATGTCTCCTTTGCATTTTCAAACTAACCATACCTGTAGTTTCAGTAAAGTTGATCACAACTAACCTAAATTTCTATCCATGATAACCTATAGCAACCTTGAATGATCCCATAGAAAATTATGGGAAGGAAGTTTTCCTAGCACCGTTGAAGATGAAGTTCTTATAGCGCCTCACATAGAATTCCCATAGCATACTTGTAGCGGCTTCAATAAAATTGTAGCATTCTATTGCTTGCAACATCTATACTTCCATCTCATAAGTAAATCAAATAACACAATTTCTTTTGGAAACTATTGATATTTGATTAATACAAAGAACATAATGAAATGTATGAAAATAAAAAACATAAAAGAAGAATCTAGCAACATATTAAAAACAACCCTCAATCAAACATGAGTTAAATTTGTGAGAAGTTGAGTGAAAGGAATAGAAGATTTAATAGCAAAAAAGTTCAAATGTTCTTTGCAAAGTAGTTGATTATAACAAATTTCTAACTTTCATATCATAGTTCACATAGTTGGTAACTTAGATATTACCTCCAAGTAAGTTAGTACAATGACTCTGAGAAACACGCTTTGACCAAAAGTTTTGTTTCATTGTATCCCATCCAATCAGAAGAGGTTCAAGAAGTATCACAAGGCAAGTTTTGATCTCCACTGATTGCTTATGTAGAGGATTTAATTTAAGTTTTCCTCTAAATCCCCTTCCCAATACAACTGAATGTGCTCTAGGAGATATTCTGGGGTTTTCTCCCACTTTGGGTTTCCACGTAAAAACACTGGTGTAATGTGTATGTGTATGATTGTTCATTTGTTCATTGTTTATTTACTCGGAAAATATTGGATGATAATGCTATATTGATATAACACTTGCATTATATGGTTTAAAAGGATTAGATTGCTCTATTACCGATTCACCTCCCCTCTCAGTAATCCAACAATTGGTATCAGAGCAGGTTCCTTCAGAAATTAGTTTAACCATTGAAAGGTAGATCATGGAGAGCAACAACATGTATACAAATGGAATAGCACAGTTTGATGGACAAACGTATGCATTTTGAATCATAAGGATGAAGACATATATACATGCATAGGGATATGAAATTTGACAATCAATTGTAGATGGATACACAACACCAGTAGCTCTGTCGACAAATGACAAAGCAGTGAAACTCAGTCAAAATAATTCTAAGGCCACAAATGCACTTTCGAATGGTCTTAGAGAATCGATATTCACCAAATTTTCACATTGTAAATACGCTAAAGAGATCTGGGACAAGCTTCGAAATATTTGTGAAGGAGATTCAAAAGTCAAAGTAGCAAAGCTTCAAAATTATAGAGGTCAGTTCGAACAACTAAAGATGAAGGAAGATGAGAATATTGCAGCTTACTTTTTACGAGTCGATGAAACAGTAAATGAAATCTTTGGATTGGGAGAAGAAATCAAAGAATCTGTAATTGTTCAAAAGGTACTAAGATCTCTTCCTATGAGATTTGACCCTAAAATATCAACACTAGAAGAAAGAGAATATCTAACTCAATAAGCATGGATGAACCACATGGAATCTTCACAGCATATGAAATGAGAACTGAACAGGAATATCCATATATAAAAGAAACAACCTTCAAAGAATCCAAAAAGTCAAAGCAAAAGGGAAAGCAAAAAGAAAAAGAACATAACAACAACAGTGACATCTCAGAAGATGATGAAGAAGTGACCAACTTTATTAGAAGATTGAACAAGGGAACCAACGACAAGTATATAGGTAAGTTTCCTTTGATTTGTTTTAGTTGTGATGGTATTGGTCATTTTGCTAACAAATGTCGTCATAAGAAAAACATAAATGGTGAAGGTTACTCAAATAGAAAACAAACATATAAAGACAAAATAACTACAAAAAAAGTTTTCAAGAAAATCTTATGCACCAAAGAAGACATCTCATCATCAGATGAAGATGAAGTCGGTGACAGTGAGACATAAAGACTTTTATTCATGGCAGTAGAAGACCATGATAAAGAAGACTCCGAAGAAGAATATGAAGAGGCATAAGTTGACTACCAAGAAGAATTGTTGTGTGCCATATAAGTTATCAGAAGAGAAAAGAAGAAAAACAATAAACTACAAGCGAAACTAGACAAGAAAGAAGACACTTAGGAACTAGAACAAATGATCACAAATTTGAAGGTTCAAATTGAAGAATATAAAATAATAGAAGAAGCACTCAAAGAAAAGCTAGAAGGAAGAGACATGATCATTGAAAATTTGGAAACAAAAATTGTCACATTAAGAAAGGATCTTCAAAAGAAAAATATGCAGAACAACTCAAAAGTTTTGAATGACATTATCAACAGTCAAAAACCTCATCATGACAAGTCCGGACTTGGATACAATCATACAGAAAAAGGATCAAGCTCCAAAACAACAGAACAAGAAACATATCCAAAATGCTATGCATAAACAATCAAAGGGGATAGAAAGGTCTACAAAGAAAATTACAGGGACACTCCTCCACCGAGAAGATTCAGATTTCAGAATCAACGACCGACAGAAACATATAGGCCTCAGGAAGAAGAAGGATTTATAAGAGTACCTCCTTTTAGAATATATTCAACTCCCAGGTATCAAACTATATTTTTTGGTTTATGTTATGCATGTAATAATTTTGGACATAAAGTTGTGAATTGAAGAGCTAACAACAGGAACATAAACAACTTTGAAAGTCATACACAAAAGGGTTATCCAAGAAGGCCTAGTGAAACACAAAGACAAAGTTACAACATGTTTGCATATTTGAGCACTGAAGTGAAATGCTACAAATGTAACAACTTTGGACACATGGCCAAAGATTGTAGAATGATAGTCCCTCCTAGAGAACCACAACAGAACAACAACAATCATAGACATGAACCTCAGAAAAGGACATGGATAAGAAAACAGAATCAATATAGCAATAAAGAATGCACACTCGCTCTACATGCTAAGCAGAAGAAACGTGGTTGGTATGTTGACAGTGGTTGTTCAAAACACATGAAAGGTGATAGAGACAAGTTTCTTACATTAAGAAAGGAAAGAGATGGATCAATCTCCTTCGGAAATGATGATTCATCTAAAATCATTGGAAAAGGCACAGTCATAATTGGGAACAAGAATACCAAGGAAGAAAATGTTCTACTAGTAGAAGATATGAAACATAATCTTCTAAGTGTGAGTCAAATGTGTGAACAAGGTCATAAAGTTACTTTTGATTCAAAAAAGTGTGAGATAAGAAAAGAAGGTTCAAGAAAATTGATTGCAACAACTGCAAGAACTTCAAGCAACATTTATGTATTAAGTGAAATTGGAAATGAAAAGTGTTGCCTAGGAAAGGAAGATGAAATTTGGATATGGCACAGAAGAATGGGTGACATACATTTTGATAACCTTTTCAAAATCAGCAAAAGGGAAGCAGTTAGAGAAATTCCCCAAATCACTAAACCAACCAACACTTTATGAAAGCATTGTCAACAAGGAAAGCAAACAAAGACCATGTTTAAATCAAAAGAATATTCAACGACAAGACCACTAGAAATTGTGCATATTGATCTACTTGGACCAACTGCAATGAAGGGTTCAAAAGGTTAGAAATACTTTATGTTATTAGTTGATGATTATACAAGAATGACTGAAATTTGATTTCTCAGGAATAAGTCAGAAGATTTTGAAAACTTCAAGGTCTACAAGGAAATGGTTGAAAATGAAATGGATTAAAAAATTAAATGCTTGAGATATGATAATGGAGGAGAGTTCACTTCAAAGGAATTTATGGAATAATGCAGCGGTCATGGAATAAAAAAGCAACTCTTTGTTTCTAGGACACCTCAATAGAATGGATTTGTTGAAAGAAAGAACATGATAATACAAGAAATGGCTTGAAAAATGCTAATGGATTCCAAATTGACATATATCTTTTGGACACAGATAGTGCATACAACAGTTCACATTCAAAACAAAGTAATGCTCAGAAACAACACTGACAAAAATCCCTACGAGCTATGGAAAGGAAGACCAACAAATGTGAAGTACTTCAGATTTTTTGGAAACAAATGCTACATCAAAAGAGAATATGGCAGAATGGGAAAGTTTGACTCTTGTGTGGACAAAAGAGTACTTGTTGGTTACTCAAGTACAAGGAAATCATACAAGTGTTACAACATGAGACTGGACAAAGTTGTGGAAAGCATCAACGTAACAATTGATGAAGCAGGTAGACAAGAATTAAAGGAAGAAGAAAATGCATCAATAGAACAATTTTACGAAGAAGAAGTAGAAGATGAAAAAGAAGTAGAAGGGGAAGATAAAGAGGATCCAATAGAAGTAGAAGAACAAGTTCAACAAGTGCCTCCAAAGACACCTAGTAGACGAGTACAGAAGAATCATCCTGTAGATCATATTATCGAAAACAAAGATGCAAGAGTTGAGACTATAAGAAGAATCCTCTCACCATAACAAACACACCTAACACTCTCATCTACAATTGAACCAACCTGTTTTGAAGAGACCAACAAGGATGAATTTTGGAATAAGGCCATGGATGAAAAATTGGATCAAATAGAGAAAAATGACACTTGAGAATTGGTTCCAAGACCAAAGGATAAGAATGTGATCAACACAAAGTGGGTATACATGAATAAATTGAATGAATATGGACATGTTACACAAAACACAACTATATTGGTATGTAAAGGATATGCACATGTTGAAGGAATCGAATTTGAAGAGACATTTTCCCCAGTTGCCAGAATGGAAGCAATCTGATTGCTTTTAGCTTATGCATGCTCCAAAAATATTAAAGTGTATAAAATGGATGTAAAATCAACTTTTCTGAATGGGGAACTTCAAGAAGAAGTCTACATTGAACAACCAGAAGGATTTCAATTGCCAAAGAACGCATATTATGTGTGAATTAAAGAAGGTCTTGTATGGTCTAAAAGAGGCTTCTAGAGTATGGTACTCTAGACTGGATAAATATCTACAACATGTAGGGTTCAGAAAAGGATCTTCACACCAAACATTCATCATGCTAAAACTCCAAAACATCAAGAAAGAAGGATCAGGGCCAACCCCTTAGTGGAGGTTTAAAAACTGAAGAGGTCCCTCATGACCCTCTTCACACATATAATATATAATCTTCCATAGAACTTGTTGAAGAGCACGTTTCGATAGACCGTCCACAACAATATTACCTTCCCTGTAAACATGTTCATAGGTAATCTTTTGAAAGTGCTTTGTTATCTCCTTGATGCAGTCCTTCCAACATACCAGCACAACTACTTGAAGGCACCCCATACCTTTCAACCAATTGATGATAATTTTGGAATCACCCCGAATATATATCTCCATAATTGAAAGACAAGAAGCCAATAAGAGAAGTGCCCATGCACCTAGGAGCTCAGCCTTTGTATTAGTACCAGGCCCAACATTGAAGAACCATTTGTAACATCTATGTTCATTAATTTTTATAAAACCACCAACTCCACAATTATTGCCCAAGGCTTCGACAACACCATCAAACCATCCCCCCACTTCACACTCTGCAACTGAATTTGTAAAATTCCTACAACTAACATGTTTCGCGATTTTTTTTAGCTCTCCATAGAGAGAAAAGAGAGATATGCCACCTTATGTAAATTTGGGGTATGTCCTTTGAAAATCACCAAGTTTCTCTCCTTCCATACAAACTAGGAAATGATCACGAGCAGACTAGGATATGATAAATATTGTAATTTCCATGCCTTAAAACATTCCTCTATTGTATTGTCGACCTTCCTACCAGGATGTTTTATAAAATTTGTAACCTTTTCCCACACTTTCGAGGCAAATGTGCATTCCACAAACAGATGGAAAACAATTTCTTGGTTGTTCTTACATAAAAAGAAGAAACTCTGGCCATAAAAACCTCTTCGCTGAAGTAGATCCCAGGTGAGGATTTTATTCTCTACCAACAACCAGGTGAATAAATGAATTTTTAATGGGCATGTCCAGGACCACAGGGCTTTCCTCCAACCGCCAATCACAAAAACCCATTTCTTTTTTTCCATAGCCTCATATGCATTCTTGACCGTTAATATACTAGATTCATCACCCCCCACCTAGATAATTTGATCATGCTTCTTAGTAAGTTGTATACCATTGTTTATAAGAGCACAGTGGAAAGTATCCCATTCCAAGGCGAGATCCCCAACTAGTCCCAAATCATCACCGGAGTACCAATTTGTTCCAACCATCCCCACTCGATCTTCACCATGAGCCTGAAATAAAAAAATATATTCCTCCTGTATTGAGAATTTTGATCAAATCACTTGTCAAGATTGCCCCTTCTCCCATCCCCAGAATATGATCATATCCCAATAGGATTTTGTGACTAGACCCTGGCCGCCATGCGATCCACTATAAAATAATGTTTAATGATTTTAAAAGGTGCTTTCAAGTCTGCGACCCTTTGACATCAACAATTGTAACTGTGCGCAACCATCTATCAACTGTAACATAAGGATAGTATTTGTTTTTCAAGATATGATGCCATAAACCATCATGTATCAAAGCCCTCTAGAGGGTGTTGGTCGCCATCGCCCTGCTGAATCTTCCCAAATCATGCAAGCCCCAGCCCCCAAACTTCTTTGGTCTTGCTAGAAGTTTTCAAGCACATAGGTGAAACATTTTTTTCTTATTGCATCCCGACCACAAGAAATCATATATAAGCCATCTAATCTTCTAAAGAATCAAAGAGGGCACATTGGCAAGTGCCAGCCGATAGACAGGTTGACTTTCTAATACTGCCTTGATAAGAACACTGCGCCCCACCATGGAAAGATGTCGATTGCACCAGTGGCCGATCCTGGCTTCAAACTTGTCGATCAACCAAATCCATTCCTTCGATCTGTATTTGTCAATCTTCAAGAAATAACCTAGATACCTGAAACCATTAGAGAGATCAGCAATATTATAGTGAAAATTGGCCTATGAATCCTCCAGTGTTTGTTGTCGCACTCCATACTGCAGAAAGGTTGTTTATTTTCATTTATCTTGAGTCTGGAAGCTTTGCAGAAAACATCTGAGATTCTTATTATTTCCTGCCATTCATCAATAAAAGATTTAGAAATAATAAGGATGTCATCAACAAACAAAAGGTGGATTATCTTATAGAGCCTATATACCTTAATACCAGTAAGTAATCCTTCCTCTTTACTTATTTTTAAAGCCAAACTTAATCCTTCCATGATTAAAATAAATAGTAAGGGCGATAATGGACAACCCTGGCGTGAACCTCTTTCACTGTTGAAGAAACCTATGGGTTCATCATTGATCAAGGTGACATAAGTAGCAGACGTAATACATCCCATGATCCACTGTGTCGTAGGGATGCCGAATCCACATTGAATTAAGACCAGTTTTAGATAATCCAAGCTAACACAATCATATGATTTTTTCATATCAATTTTAAGAATCAATGCTTGTAAATTTTTCTCTTTGATATTGTGCAGACATTCCTTCGTCATCCCAATAACATCGATAATCTGTCTACCTTTAAAAAAAACGAATTGTTCGTCGGATAAGACACGAGACAAAATAAGTCTGATGCACCTAGCAATAATTTTTGTGAAGATCTTATAACAAAGGTTACACAGATCTATCGAGCGGAACTCCTCATAAGTTGCAGGACCATTAACCTTGCGGATGAGAGCAATGAAATTCGAATTGATAGTTCTGTTAACAACACCAGTCCTACGTGACTCCTCAACATCATACAACAAATCAATTGCAATAATATCAAAGAAGTGCAAGTAGAATTCCACACCCCACCCATCAGGCCCAAGACTTTTATCCTTGGCAAAACCTTTTAAAACCTCCATAATATCCTCTTTAGTGACTAATTTTTCAAGCTGGATGAATTCCTCCTCACTAACCATCCTTGTAAACAAACTCGTCGATGCTACCTTCCACTATCGTATTTGATCTTGGCTCTTGATAGAAAGAGCTGAAATAATGCTAAGCTTCAATCTTTAATGCTTCCTGTCCATAATGTACCTGTCCCAAATCATCTTTAATCTCCCAAAGATGTTTCTTGTTCCTCCTGTAACTAGCGAATTGATGAAATTTGTTTTTCTTCATATCTCCACAGTTTATCCAAGTAGCTCTACTTTTAAAGAGCCACCTTTCCTCGTCAGCCAACAATAACTTGTTTCTCTCAGCTTCAAGTTCTTTCAAACGGATTCTATGAGCAATGCTAAGATCAGAAAGAAAGTAATGTTCAGTAAGTAGTGCAATCTCATCTTCTAAATGTTTTAAAAGGACCAACTCCTTTTTATTTTTGTCAGCCAACCATATCTTCACCTGTGCCTTTAAACCCGAGAGTTTGCTAGACAGTCTTTGTTGTACTCCATCCCCTTCATCTACCTGATGTGAGTTCCAAAGGGCCCGAACAAGATCACAGAAGGACTCTTCTTGTAAAAATGTTGCATTGAATTTAAAAGGGTATGCAACAGGCTTGTAACCATAATCAAGTTGTAGAACAACTGGCGCATGATCCGAAATAAAAGGTAGTTCCACCCATGATCTATATTTTGCAACATCATTAAGAAGATCTTCAGAGACATATGCTCTATATAGGCTCTTCTGAATTTCCTCTCTCCCTCTCCTACCATTTCGCCAAGTAGGCATGATTACTACAGGTTTTATATCCACCAACCGGTTCTTGGAGAGAAGATTTAAAAAAAAGACCGCTAACGGATCGGGTAATGAAACATCTCCCCACACTTCTTCGATACTATCTACAAATCTTAGATCACCCGCTAGGATGAGATTATTAAGTACTAACAAACAATTAGCTTCCACTTGTTCCCAGAAGCGATTGTGCCCCGTGCACAGACCGTATGTATTAATAAAACTTGTATTTCTTTTATCCGGGAGGTGGATACCTGTCAAAATAATTCCATCGATACTTAGAAATTACTGTAATTCAAAAATATTAGGATTCCAAACCACTAATAGGCCTCCATATGTCCCAATAGAACTAATAGCAGTGGTCATCCAATCAGGGAAAATCGTGCACAAAAACTTTCTTGCTCTTTCCGCAGAGACAAGAGTCTCTTGGAAAAAATGATGGCATGCTTATTAATGGAGAAAAGTCTATGAATGGTAGGAATTTTTAGGAGGCCCCCAATCCCTCTTATGTTCAGAGAGATAAGGATCATATCTTGGCCCTTGCGAGGGCTTTAACGCCTCTAAGCACCCCTAAATCATGTCTAATAACAGTTTGTTGAGTCCCCAATGCAGGTGATGATCCTAATTTCTTGCGAGCACTACGAGTCTTAATTGGAGAGACCTCCAGAACCAAACCACATGACCATGACAATTCCTTTCCTTTTCCTACATCTCCAGTAGTCACAAATGGTCCGAGAACACACTCAGTGCTTCCCTGATAGGCTTTCGAACCCCAGAAGGTTTGTAGAGGTATGGGACTAACTGAATCATCTAAGGTTGATATCAGTGCTTTAGAGTCTGTATCCGGCGACTGAGCATTCTCAAGTTCAGTAGAGATTAGTTGTGCAGGAATCTTCGGAGCTCCCCCCAAAACAATGGTGTATGACTCAGGCAGAGTAGGGATGGGTTTGTCAGGTAACAAGGC
>JZKD02S1628039.1:318356-331521 GCA_000966675.3 Picea glauca | reverse complement strand
TTTCCGTGCCCTAGACACTCGTAGGGTGCATACTTTCTGCAGGCCACTGTGCATCATGGTGGGGAAATCATTAGATATTTCCGCAAGCCACTGTGTATTACAGTGTGGAAATCCCATAGTCAAATAAATCAGGAGGTGCATAAACGCTTGCAAGGTCCATAGGCTGGGTTAGAAGTGGTTGCGGAGGTTCAACGTGAGACTGGAACAAGCAAGAGGGATTGCAGAAGTTGAGTTTGTGATTGGATAGAATTCAAATTTGCAGAAAGACTTTTCTTGGTGATACAGTTGATTCAAGATCGAAATGGATTTCAATGGCTTGAGGTTGGAGTATGCACTCAAGGGCAACTCGAACTACATTGCTTGGAAGGAAAGTATGGAGGCAGTACTCGAAGACAATGGCTTGAAGGATTTCATTGACAGAGATGTTCCTAAGCCAATTGCTATAGACACTGCAAATCTTGATGAATGGAAAAATAAAGTGGCAAAGGCGAGGAGGATTCTGTTGGAGGGAGTACGAGACCACATTGTCTCAAGTCTCCATGGGAAATCCACAACACATGCAATGTAGAAGGTTTTGATGGATCTATTCCAAAACAACAATGACCATAGAAAATTGGCACTCAAATATAAACTCAGAAAGATCAAGATGGAAAAGGGTGACTCTATTCCAAAATATCTCATGAAGTTTTTCCAACGTCAAGATGAGCTGGGGAATGTGGGAATAACAGTCTCTGACGATGATTTGGTGATCTTGGCGCTCCTAGGACTTCCCAAGAATTTGCATAGTTATCAAGACTCTGTCAATGGAAGGGAAAAATTGTTAGATTGGGAACGACTATGATCGGATCTAGTGCAGGAAGAGTTCAGGCGGAACACCAGAGATGGATATTCATCAAAGCATGACGATGAAGAGGATTGTTCTTTGGCTGCTAAAGCAAGGAGAGGAAAGGGGAAGAAATTCCATTCAAAATCCGAGCCTAAGGTCAAGAAGCTGGATTTGTCCAAAGTGAAGTGTTTTCACTGTCATGAACATGGGCATCTCGCTACTAGCTGTCCACAGAAGAAGAAGAACAGGAAGGTTTTTGGAGCTGCAACTGGTGAGGCCCTTGTCTTGCAATTTGAACTCGACTTCTCTTTGATCACATGCATGGAATCAAGTGCATCGAGATTGGTGTGGTATTTGGATAGTGGCACTTCCTTCCACATGACGGGAGATAGAGAGTCTTTCAGTGACTTGGAGGAGAAATATCTCAGAATGCATATTGAGATGGGTGACGATGGACGATACAGTGCGATCGACATTAGTACCATTACCTTTCAGAGGGATTCAAGTAAACCATTTCAATTGAAAAATGTTATGCATGTTCCAGGTCTGAAGAAAAACCTGGTCTCAGTCGCAATGTTGGAGGATAGAGGCTATGACGTCGTTTTCAGTGATGGAAAATCTTTTCTGCGACATAAAGCAACGGGTCAAGTCAAGAAGATAGGGATTTGAGTTAATAATCTCTACATGCTAGAGGTAGATGGATGCGTTTCCATGATGGGCAAGGCAGAAAAAGTGGTGAGCTGGGACGAGGGTGAATTATGGCACAGGCGATTAGGCCATCTTCATCATGGATCCTTGAAGATCATGCAACAAATATCTATTGGAATTCCAATGGGAACACTTGCTCAGTTAGATTAGTGCAAGGGTTGCACCATGGGGAAGTATGTAAATTCCATCTTTCATGAAAAGGAGAACCATGCTTCGGTGATCCTAGAGAGAATTCACACAGATGTGTGTGGACCATTATCGATTGCTTCAACAACAAAACATAGGTATTATGTTATTTTTGATGATGAATTTTCTTGTAAATGTTTGATCTTCTTCATGCAGAAGAAGGATCAAACATTATCAAAGTTCTGCGAGTTTAAAGCATTGGTGGAGAAAGAGTCGAGGAAACAAGTGAAGGATCTAAGGAGCGATAATGGTGGAGAATACATCTCTAACGAATTCAAAGACTTCTGCAACAAAGAAGGAATTCGAAGAGAACTCATAGCACCTCATAATCCAAAACAAAATGGGGTCGCAGAGAGAAAGAATAGAATGATCGTGGGTACAACACGAGCGATGTTGCATGATTAGGGCCTACCAATGCATTTGTGGGCGGAAGCATGAAATATTGCAGTTTATGTGAAAAACTATTGTCCTCATAGAGTACTTGTCACGAGTACACCTGAAGAAGCTTTCACTGGTAAGAAACCTGATGTTTATCATTTTAAGATTTTTGGCTCATCTGTTTATGTGCATGTGACCAAGGATGCCAGGAAGAAGCTGGAATCGACTGTCGAAGTTGGGATATTTGTGGGGTACACAGAAACACCCCATAATTATCGTGTGTATTTTTCGAACAGTAAGATGACTGTTATGTGACAGGATATAAAGTTCGATGAGGGGAAAGCCATGCGGTTGTCGCTTGAGAGGGAGCTAGACTTGCATGCAGAAGAGGAACTGTTGGTTCCCAAGGATGAGTCTCAAGATGTGGATCAACCACATGAGGAGGTTCATGGAGTGGAGGAATCCACTCAAGTAGAGCCATCTATCAGAAATGGCAGAAAGCGAACCATGGAAGCTAATAGATTGAGACTAGATGCTGCACAGAATGTAGGAGTCCCTACTTCATGGGCAGACAGAGACAGTCTCCTGATCGATTTACTGGATACATGTCTCTCATGAGCAAATGTATTGTGAATAAACCATCTTCCTTTAAGGAAGTAGTGCAGGATCCCACTTGGGTTGATGCTATGGTGGAGGAGTATGACTCCATTGTCAAAAATAGTGCATGGAAAATTGTCCCAAGACTGATTGATAAATCAGTGGTAGGATCGAGGTGGATTTACAAGGTAAAGCAAGTTGTTGATGGGAGTGTTGAGAAATACAAGGCCAGGTTTGTGGCCCGATGCTTCTCACATATCGATTGGATAGATTATGATGAGACCTTTGCACTTGTCATAATGTACTCTTTCATAAGATCCATCTTTTCACTCTCAACACAGATGGGCTGGTGCATTCATCAGATGGATGTAAAAATTGCATTTCTCAATGGGATCATTGAGGAAGAAGTGTACATTGAGCGGCCAGAAGGTTTTGAGACCTTTGATAGGGATTCACATGTGTGTAGACTCAAGAGAGCATTATATGGACTGAAGCAAGCACCCCGTACTGGGTACACTCGGATAGACAAATATTTCATTGGACTAGGCTTCACCAAAAGTGAAGCGGATGAAAACCTATACCAAATTGTGGTGGAAGGTAAGCTTTTAATCATTGTTCTTTATGTTGATGATTTAATACTAACTGGTGATGATCAGCTGATACACTCATGCAAGGAGGACCTTGCAAAGGAGTTTGAGATGAAATATTTGGGCCTTCTTCACTATTTCCTTGGATTGGAAATATGGCAACGAGCTGGTGAAATTTTTGTGTCTCAAAGAAAGTATGCAAGGGAGATACTGAGTAAGTTTCACATGGAGGGCTGCAAACCCATGGATACTCCTCTTCCAGAAAACTGGAGGAAAGAGGACGCTACTTCTGAGAGGTAGTGGATGCTACTGTCTATAGACATCTAGTGGGTTCACTAATGTATTTAGTGAACACGAGACCAAACATTTGCTATGCGGTTAACCAATTGAATCAAACAATGGTTAAGCCTACCAAGCTCTTTTGGAAGGAGGGTAAGCATGTCCTGAGATACCTAAGGGGCACATCTGAGTATGGATTATGGTATAGATAGAAAAATGAGGTGAAGTTGCATGGCTTCACGGATGCAGATTGGGCGGGTAGCCCAACGGACATAAAGAGCACATCAGGGGGGATCTTTAGTATCAGATCTACAACTGTTTCTTGGTACAACAGGAAACAAAGATCCGTGGCACTTAGTTCAGTGGAAGTAGAATACATGGTAGCGAGTCAAGCTGCACGTGAGGCTATCTGGATGAGAAAGATCTTGGTTGGTTTGTTTGGTTCTCATTTAGATCCGACAGTGATTTATTGTGATAACCAGAGTTGCATTAAACTCTCGATTAATCCTGTGTTTCATGATAGGTATAAGCATATAGATATCCGGTATCAACATCTTAGATATTGTGTGCAGCGGAAGATCATGTTGCTTCAATACATTCCTACAGAATATCAAGATGCAGACATTTTGACGAAGGCGCTCACCAGAAGCAAATTCAAATACCATAGAGACAGGATTGGGGTGAAGGATAATTCCTTTCTCATTGAGAGGGAGTGTTGAAAAGTCAACAAGAAATGTGTGTCTAATTTATTTTTCCCTTAAATAAATTGGACAATAAATATTAATCTATTATCTCATTTATTAGTGTAGTTATGTGAGTTGTAAAGTAGTTTAACTTAGTTAAGTGAGTTAAGTTCAGTTGTACTAGTTGTAACTAAAATTGCACTAGTGAGAGTTCAGTGAATTAATTATTAATTAATTCATAATCAATGATCTCACATGCATCTGAATATTTACCACTGTTAACTACATGCATGTCAGATCCAGTGGAGACCCAATTGAGATAACAGGTGAAAGGGACAATTTGGCTATCAGTTGTGATTTGAGTGAAGTGCACTCATGCAATCACACACACAGTGGATATGACCATGAGCATGTGCAGTCTAGTGTAGAGGATTCATTCATCCATTTTAGGGATTGAGCAGAGGAGGTAGACTGTCTGGATGTAGATAATTGGCACATGTATTTGCTGATTTTTGTTTGACAGTGTGAGACGATTGTATTGTACTGAGAGCTCTTGGATTAGTGTTTTGTATGAGATTGTTTCATGATCCATGATATACATAATATATGATAGTGGGGGTTTTAGCTTTATGATTTCTCAATAAAACATATGTGTTATGTTTGATTGATTCTTGTTCTTGATATTGCATTGTTGATCGTGGTTTACATTCCATAAGAATATTAGTAGAAGCGATTCTATATTTAACAAGCAACAAATAATTTTTAGATCAGGAGAATCCGGGCAATACTTAATTGGTATTGAAATTTCTACAATTGTGCCCAAGTCATATTCCACACGAATGGGTTTGATACTAGGAACTCCTTTGAAGATCCATCATATCATTCCCAACCATACTTACCACTTTCCATCACCTAAAACCTCCATTTCCCTATCTCTTGGGATTTTAGGGTGTATTGACCCAAGAAGGGGTTGTCCCTCATTCTATGGGAAGAAGGGGTTTAAGGCCTAGAAGGATTGGTATTGGTTAAAAAGATAAAATCCTATATATATACCTTCCAGATACTTTTCTTAGATATCCCTCGAGAAAACAATGAAATGCTTCTCTGTAAGAAAAGGGGGACCCACAAGAATACATGATAGTGAATGCTTAGGGGGTTAGTTGGATGATAGGAGGTCTCATAACAAGCTGACCTATCATGATCATGGGTATATAGTGATATGACATTACCATCATATGGCCAACAAGCCATGGTAGTTTCTCTCAGTTACACAACTAAGAGAAAGGGGGTCTCATCACGAGCCAACCTTCTCATATCCACAAGGTATTTGTGAGTGACACAACCATTATTTGGACACCACACCAAGACATTGGCCTTCATATCATACTCTAAAACATGAAAGAAAAAAGTTATGGAAAGATGATGGTCTTGGAAAAAGTGCATTGCAAATTAAGGTGCCACACACCCTCTATAAAGGCACCCATGAATGAGACACTACAACCCCTTGTATGTTATGAACCCCATGCCCCTTTAGTATTGATCCATAATCCACTTCATACACTTCACATGTATTAGAGAGGGATCACTTGGGAAACACTCCTTGACCTAGGGAAAGATCTACCCAATAGAACACCTTGTCAACCCTCACATATACAAGCTTGACAAGTTGCATAATGTCTTTGAGAACTTACTTGTTTGATCAGGTAATATTTGATGCACATGCTTAGGTGTCTCATTTATTGATTTGATTCACTCACCATGATAGTTTGACTTGAGATCCTTGGAGGGCATGCTTGTTTGTCTTTTCAAGACCTAGCTGGTGGACAGTTTTGGAAGAAAAAGCCTAACTTGGGCTTCCATAGGGATTGAATCCCACAGGTTCGATGCTAAGGGCCTACATGCTGAGTGACAGAAATGTACTTTTGGATGCCTAGAGGACATCATGGACGATATGACCTAGTCCTCACATGCCAAACATTTTGTATAGGAGAGGGAAAACATCATCTTTTGGAGGCTTGACATCAACTAGAGGGCTAGGGTTTGGTGGTGATGGTGTTGCTTGATGACATGTGGCACATTTTGAAGGAAGGAAGATTGAATACCATAAAGAGAGGACTTGGATGAGTGACAAGTTGCCCTTGGAGGCCTAGCCATGCATCTACCTACCCAATGACTTCTTCAAAGTGTTAAAATGTTCCCTAAAGGGTTGACGTCACCTTATTCTAGGGTTTTTTTTTGTGTAAAAGTGAATTGAAAAGTAATTTGTTTAATATTTTTTTGTTGTAAGGGGTATGATAAGGGTTGTGGACCCCGTATCTTATGTTTTACCCTTTCTAATGTGGAAAAAATATGTGAAAGACAAATTGTATACATAGAGATCATTAGATCTCATTTTGAATCACAACTCTCCCATTTGGAAAGGCCTTGGATTGAAATTTTCGCTATCTTTGTCTATTTTTTTCTTGTGCTATTGTGTATGGATATATTTCTTGGTTATTGGTTGGTGGAGGTATGCGCTAGCCTTGGAAGGATTTTCTCTTGCTATTGTGGTTGTTTATCTTGGCATCTTTTCCTTGAATTGGTAAGAAAATTTGCATTGTGCTATAATTTTTGTTTCAAGTCAAGGTTTATTTTTGCTAGAGATAGGTGGGAAGTATAAGGGCATACATCCCCACCTTAGTATCCATCATAATTTTTCTTAAGTATTGTTGATTTAACAACGGTTTACAAAGAGAAGTATAATTGCATACACCCGCTTAGTTTAAACCCTATCTAGAGATACTTTCTGTTGGACACACCGACCACACTGAGAGGGGGGGCTGAATCAGAGTAGGGCTCATTTTCTTCAAACTTCCCTTCACATAACTCATTGGCTAGCAATCAACAAACACTCATTGCTATCATTTATAATTAGTTGTATGTGAACATATATCAACAACATATAAAAACAACATATACCATCAATAAGTCATTACCACAAGGAACACAAAGAACACAAGATGTATGTACAATTTTATTTTTATTACGAACTACAATCCTTGGGTTATCAACAAAAAATGAATAGAGTTATAAATCCACAAGAGCACCATCGCTACAGTGCAAGAATCAACTTACACAACTCAACACCAACTGAGAAGAGGAATCAATCCTCAATAGATACCAATCTATCAACAGGTACGTGACTTGTCAGTAGTGCAACATGTGTATGTACACACCCTACAAGTAGTAAAACTCGCATATGTACACAACCAATCTGTACTACAACCTGCGTATGCCTTCTGATTATTTAGGGTTTTTTCTTCATGAAAAAATCAGATCCTCTACAGCCCTCAGTCACATCCACTTCTGTCTTTCACTGTCCAATCTGTACCATAACCAATCTCAACACATCCATGCTCTCCAACAACTTACTCATGCTCCTCAACCATACAATATGAATGCTACTTAATCATGTATAAGAAACCAATATACTATGGAAATCAGATCAGTACTGAACCATAAGAGTGTTTCTCACTCTATCAATCATCCAACATAACTATATCACAACAACCATACCAAGAATGACTTAAGCATTCACCATAAAATAAGAAAGATTATGCATCAAGACAACTATGTAACCATACCATAACTTTTATAGCAGAACCGAGCCCATAGAATGCAGATCTAGAACTTGCTTCAGACTTCAATATCCTGGCATCAACTCACACTCAAGTCTCCATGACTTCATTCAACTGTACGTGCTCTGGCTTCCTTTAGCCTGCATGTGTACACATCATGCGTCATTGTAGCCTGCGTATGTATGCGCTTTGGACCACTGCTCCTCTCTAGATTGATCCCTATCTGGATTGATCACTGGTTCATTCATCACTACTTCACCACTACTTCATCGGTTCCTTGGTTTTCGTTGTTTCTGCAAGGTTGAAATATTGGTAATTTGTTTCTACTATTTCAAATTTTTTTATGTTAAGTTTCTACTATTTCAAAATAAGTTTATGTTTTATTTGTCCTTGTTATTGTAGTAAGTTTATGTTTTATTCCTATTTACTGTAAATGTTTGCCTCGTACTTATCCTACTATTTTTTTTTAATAATTTAGTAAATAATAGAGGTTTTGAAATCAATTTAAGTAGCATCAACTTTGCATACCTGACTTGCAGATATTGAAACCTTTTCCTGAAATCATTTCAAAACATACCTTACAATAGAAATATCTTTGTCTTTTCCATTATGTCTCTCTAAATCCCTGTTCACCTGCAAGTTAATACACCCATCTATATCAATGATAAAATAATAGATCTACACCTTCTCCCAAAGCTATTGGAATAAAATGCTAAGCCCTACGCACAAACATGTGCATCAAATGACAACATCATATAACAATAACATTAGGAGTTACCTACTACAATGGTATATGTATGATCTTGGACCCTAACAAAAAAGAGTTAGCAAGTAAATGGCTAGCAAATCCAAGAGTTGTTATGTTTGCGATGATTGCATGATGGAAGACATTGAATGTTGGTTAAGACATATAACAAATATCAAAATCCTTTGTCCCTGTCAAGCAAGGTGCAATTGAGCATCCTCTGAAACATTTCTCAAGTTGTTTTGGCGCTCAAAATAAGTGACAGAAACAAAAAATTCCTCATCTTCACCGTCACAAGAGAAAATTCTCAAGGCAAAAGTGAGCCCAAATTTATGAATTTTGTGCCAAATTACACCCATCCATTCCATAAAAGTTCATGCACACACTTTTCGATGACCATGGGAAGATGTTTTGAATGCTTGTACGACTCTTGGCACCAAGCCTACAATAAAGTTTCAATGAAGAGCAAAAAAAATGGAAAGTCCAAAATCAAACATATACATGGACCATCACTCTTTCATATTGCGTTCAACCTACAAAGATAAACTCGAAAGACCTCGAGCCCATTTTACTTCAAAGACAGTCACATTCTGGAAATCTGTATTCTCTTTGGATGTGCAGATGAAAATGAATAACAATTTATGATGGTATGGGTAAATGTTCGAAAACTTAAAACATTTAACTAAACCCTAGTAAAATAGAAATAAATTGGCAATGTAAAGATACACAACTAAAACCAATTAGCATCATCATTTATTTAATATAAATGTATTACAAAAATACAAAAAGAAAGTATTCATGGGTAATCGAGATGCTCAGGAAACAATAATAGTCGCTACATAAATGGTTAGAAGCATCATTTCATAATAGACTAACTACAATCACCACCTATACTTTTACTAGAGAACTAACAAATTCGGCTTCTTGTAGTTTTCCTTGCCGACCTTCACTTTGGTCCTAGTAGTACCGAGTGAGCTCACTCAGTACCTAGTCAGTAGGAAAGGAGCAGAGCGCATGGTCATTATTAAGTCAAGGTCGATGAGGTCTCGATCGCTGAAACCCTGTGATTTGAACAAATTTCCATTTGTGTATTTGATCGCTAAGCATCAGGCAAGATGGAGCTGGTATGGACACTAGTATTCCCCACCAACAACTATTCTAGAAAAAGTCGTATCAGCCAACCTACCCAGTTCTCTCTTGCATTGTGGATGGCAAGATGCCAATGAAATGGAAATATGGAATCTGCACGCACATGAACCTTCATCTAGGACCAATCCATAGGTGGGTGGGAAAATCGAAGGCACAAAACCAAACCCATAGGGAGCGACCTACTCACAAGCTTTAGCCTCAGCCTACCACCTTCTAGTTATTCAGTTATTGTAGTTGGTTATGTGACCGTTCTCATGGCAGCATAGGCCCTTGGGATGGGGGACTAGGGAACGAAGGGGATGTGATTAGATAAGGAAGATCCAAGGCCATAGCAAGAAGCAGGTGACCCGGTGCCAGGAGGAAATCCGTCCTTGTCTAGTTCTGAGTAGCCCGGTACACATAGCCTATGTCACTATTCAATCGTTACCTGGAGCACAACATGTTAGACATGTGGCCACTAACAAATTTTAGTTCTTATTGGCATGTATTTGAAGAATCAAGGTTAATTTGTGTGTAATTAAAGTGACTTTTCATGTAATTTGTAATTAATTAACTAGCCACGACTTTGCATGTTTTACTGGTGTTACTCATGTCGGACTGCCATCACTTATCTCTGAAGCTTCTGGGCAAAGGCATTGCTTGCGGTTATCTTCAATATCCTATGCATGTAAAATTTCCTTGATAGAGGAAAGGCCATGTTGGGATGCAAAATATGCCAAGTTCTCATACAAAATATCACCAGCCACACCTACTAGACGGTAAGACTGTTTGATTATGGGTTGGGTTGGAGCTACTTCGAGCTGTAGGTGCATCCCAAGATAGCAGACTGATATTTTGCACTAGAATAGATGTAGGCATCTTAGATAAGGGATTTAGCAATTGTGGTTTCTTCGATGTATTTTCTCATTGCAGATTCCCCAGCAACCCACTGGTCAATAGCTAGATAAGTGCGACCAAGATGAAACCAGAGGAAAGTTAGAAATCGAGGAAGATGATGGATCTTCTTGCGGGCCTGCTTTACAATAAAATCCTAGCTGATTTCCAGTATTGTATTTAGTACCCACCGTAGGAATTGGGAGAGATAAGGCAACCAACCCAACTTACCGCTAAGAAAGCATAGACTTCTAACCTATACCTAAACCCAGGTAAGGTCTCGATCAACCCTGCACCTGTCTACCAGTAAGGTGTCAACCCAGCCTAGCCGACCTCCGAATATGGTCATTGTCAATGTTGGAATGCTAGTATTTTATAGAGGATTTATGGTGGTCGGCCTAGGCCCTGGGGGTACACATTAAGAGTGAGCTTTGTCAAGCACTTTCAGGCTGTGAAAACCATGTTAGTTAGTTAATTTTGCATATCCTTATTGTGTTTCAACTATATTTGAAGTCTTTGATAACAATATCAAGGCGAGACTTCATTTGAACTGTATTTTGCATAATTTCCCAGAGTTTCTTCATTTGATACTTTTCCTCCAGTTCACACCTTATTCTAAATTTCAATCATATTTTCAAGTTTCGAGAGGGAACACCAATCTCTTCGAAGGCTCTCAGAGAATCACTTATCTTTTACTATAATGATGATAGCATTTGTATATCAACAACTCTTACAATAGGGGGTCACGACCTTGTCCAACACCATTCATGTATGCCACTAATGAACCTCTCACAATAATAACCTCATTGACAGAAGGCAAAAACTCATTTAAAGTAATAAAACTTATGTAGCTTCAACCTTTGCGAAGGTCTCTCTTGATTTACAGATCTTTAGGAGGGAATGTCTTCAAGTTTATATCCAGTCAAAGACTTCAAAAATAGTTGAAACATAATCAAAGTTTCGATTGTGCCCATAATAGGGCGATGAACATGAATATGCACTGCATGCAATATTGTTGTTGTTTGAGTTTCCACAGACACCTTCATTATTGTTCTCAGTACTGCAACGTTTAGATATATCATATATCCTAACTTGGTTTCCAACTACAAAGTAATATTTGAATACTTTTCTCTTTAGATAAGTTACGTTAGTTTATATTAATGACATCGAGTTCAAAGATGCGTCGACGAGAAGAGCCCGCACCAAAATGTACTTCGTTGAAAAATTGTGATGTTGATATCTATGGCTCTTTCTCGAGGCCTTCTCATGAGTTCCAAGAGACGCAAGAGCAATTTATGTATTACGAGAAACTGGCATTAGCATATTTCATAAAGATACTTCGAATGTGACTTCGCTTCATAAATGTATAATCTAAAACAAGAACGCAATCATGTGAAGAAAACAAGAAATCTATAATCTAAAACAAAGTTAGGTAGCAAGGGGTTGTGCTTGCAATTTGCAACTGTAATTGGGCTACAATCGACCGACCCACAGGATAATGACTTCAAATGGAACGTTATCCGTCAAATCTGCGAGTCAATTCTAATTTGGCGTGGACATTCCAGATGTCGGACTCACATATTGAATAAAAAGCTATCGATATGATGTGATGTGTTTGTAGTTGCGAGCTATGTGCCAACCTTCAAGAATATCGTCATGGGGAAACATGACAATAAAACCTCTGCGAAGGAGGTGGTGGTAGGGGATAAGGACAAGGATACAACATACGCTAAATCAAGCAAGCATGGAAAACAAGACGGGAAAAAAATAAGAAGTTGATGCCTGGTGAAGAGAAATATTAATCGACATTATGGAGTCACCCTCACATGGTGGATCAAAGCGAAAACCTAAAGGTGAGGTGGACCTCAACCTAAGATTGAAAGCCTTCTTTACATCTATTTTTGCAAGCAATATTGTGAGTGCGTCTTTCAAAAAGGCCCCTACTTCTTTAACTTTGATAGGATTACATTTAAGATATGGGTGGAAAAATTCAACCCATAAAAACAAGTTTTCAAGTTTTCACTGAAGCCCTTTTCGCGATTAGGGTGTATTCATTGCCCCATTAGTGTTGGGAAGAGGAAACCCTAGAAGACATTGACAACTCATTGGGCATTTATGTCAAAACATCAAAAGTCACCAACATTGTAAGTACACCTCTTACACAAGAATCTGTGTTTTTATTGATGGGTGAGTGCACGAAGTTGGTGGATAATACACTGGAAACAAGGTGAGTGGGAATGCACACTCGCAGGAATGTGTGCGTGTTTCTAGGAATGCACATGTGTTCCTAATGTGACAGGTTCGGAAAAACTCGAACCTCCACTCAGCAAGCCATGTAGGCATGTTTCCAAGAACGCATGCGCATTCTCAATAATGCACGTGCATTCCTGAGAAACATGTGTACAAGAATGCATGCGTGTTCCTAAAAACAATTGAAATAAAAATAATGTGCATGCTTTAGGAACGTGCACGTGTTCCTAAAGCGTGTGGGTGTTCCTGTTAACATTAAATATCTCTCTATCCTCTCCTCTCTCTCT
>JZKD02S1628039.1:275013-293167 GCA_000966675.3 Picea glauca | reverse complement strand
CCAGGATAAATGCTGTGTCTCTTGTGAATGTGTATTTCTCAGTGATCTTGTTCTTATTATGCTCTTATCTATTGAAATGCAAAGAACTATAATAATGGCATAAACATTAACACCTATCTTGTTATTCTTGTAAACAACCATGCAATTTTGCGGAATGGATTTCTAAATGAACTAACATGCAAGCTTGTGATATCTTTAGGAACTACCATTGGGTCTTCCAAGAAATTGGGCAAGATGTCCAACCCGTTATTATGCTTTGTTAGGAACTGTTTGGAATCTTCTCCTTTGAACATCAATGTTGGCTTCGATAATCTTAACATTTGGTGGAAGACCTGAGGTGACAAAGAAACAAAAGAGTGGCCCCATAGTGGAAGAATTATTTTGTCTGAAATAAATTTATCGGCGCACTAAGAGACCAGTTCCTTACAGTCGAAAACTTAAGGGAAACAACCTGCACGAGTAATCCCAGAGGTCCAAATTACTTTGTTCTGAGCGGAAGGGGATGAGTAATAAGAATATGCCTTGGACCACTGGAAGTTCTGGTCCTCACACTCGAAGATGTTAACTATATCTCCACAGAACCGTTGTCAAGCTGATGCCATAGATTTATGAGAACGTTGGTTTGCTCCAGGTGATGGTTGAAATGAATAGTTGGATCCGATAATATAACTCTCCGCAAAATCTTGGTTAAATGCTATGAATGGGAAAGATCCTCGAGCCTTTCACTGATTAATGACAATCTATATGGGTGTTGCATGATGAACTGTTAGCAATAAATATTACTTATTACATATTTAGAAGTGAGAAGGTGGCAGGTACGACGAAGATAAATTAAGGATTTGAGGTTTTGTGAACATGCCAAGCCAACGATGTGTGAACGAAATTTCATGATTTTGAATTCAACACTCGGAAGAGATAATATAACCCTCCTCAAATATTGGTTTAATGCGTATTAATAGGATATATCCTCGAGCCTTTCACCCATCAATGACAATCTACATGGTTCCTGCACGATAAGATGTTAGAATTAAATGTCACTAATTGCATATTTAGAAACAAGATATATATATATATAAACATTTTTTTATTATAGACAAATGCAAAGGTCACAGAGACGAGGGAGAGAAAGGAACGAATGGGAAGGTTTGAAAAGCGGTCGGACGGGATTCAAAATAGGGTTACGGGGGATACTCAGGAGAGGCGAGTGTCCCATGGTCAAATTTTATGTATCAGAATTTTAACTACAAAATGTGTAAAGCAAAAGAGAGCATGATGGGGCAGTTCAACGCAGTTGGGAGAGTATATTTGCGGAATTCTAGGAAAGTGGCTAAGTATGGAATAGGGAAACAGTCGATCAAACTTGTTTTCAGAATCAAGGATTGAATATTTCATGAACGGACCAACCAGACGATGCGCAAATGACATTCCATGATGTTTGAAATTAACACTCGAAAGGGATAATATAACCATCTGAAAATTTTGGTTTTATGTGTATTAATGGGAGATCTCCTCAAATCCTGGTTTAGCATTAACGCTTGCTAATTTAGCATTAATGCTTGCTAATTGCATACTTAGAAATCATATCTTATATATAATTGCTAATTTCTAATTGTAAAAGGGCGCGAGCACAAGAAACAACGATTAGGAATTCAATATTTCTTGAACTTGCCAACCCGGCGATCCACGAAAGAAATTAGAAGAAATGGCGAAGTATGGAAAGTGAACGGACGAGATTCAAAATGGGGTGACAATGCTTCATAGGAGATGTGAGGACCCGACGGTCAAATTGTATGTCTCAAAAATTTTCAGTGCAAAATGTGTACCACAGAAAAGGGCATGCGAGTGTCCGACGGTCAAATTTTATGTATCAAAATTTTGACTGCAAAACGTGTAAAATAGAAGAGAGCATGGTGGGGAAGTTCAGCGATCGATTTGTATATTTGCGGAATTCCGGGACAATGGCTAAGTATGGAATAGGGAAACAGTTGATCAGACTCATTTTCAGAATCAAGGATTGAAGATTTTTTGAACGGACCAACCCAACGACGCGCAAATGACATTCCATGATGTTTGAAATTAACACTTGGAAGGGATAATATAACCATCCAAAAATTTTGATTTTATGCGTATTAATGGGAGATCTCCTCAAATCCTGGTTTAGCATTAACGCTTTCTAATTGCATACTTAGAAACAAGATCTTATATATAATTTCTAATTGCTAATTGCAAAAGGGTGCGGGCACATGAAACAACGATTAGAAATTGGATATTTCTTGAACCCGCCAACCTGACGATCCGCGAATTAAATTTGAAGAAATGGCGAAGTATGAAAAGTGGATGAATGGGCTACAAATGGGGTGACAATATTTCCACAGGAGACGTGAGGACCCGATGGTCAAATTGCATGTCTCAGAAGTTTTCAGTGCAAAATGTGTACCACGGAAGAGGGCATGATAGGTAGACTGTAATATGGAAGACGGTATGATCTGTGTCCGGTTGTAAATTTGTATATCGCAGAAGTCAAGGTACTGTTCATAGGTCATGGAACAATAGAAGTGCAATCTATAACCCGCCTACCGAGAATTTGTGGTTAGAGAAGTGGCTGGGTATGGAATGGGGAAGCAGTCGGTCTTTGTCACGATATAAGAGCACGAGTGAAAACGTGAACCTGCAAGTCTGCCTACCAGCACAACTAGACATTTTCGAAAAAATGAATAAGTGATGAGAAAGATAATGTTCAGGGAAAAGAGAAGCAAATATTTGGCTAAGTATAGAAGACGAAAAAGAAGGGCTAATATATTCACATTTGTAATAGATATCCCATTTCCTGGAAAGATCTTTTCTACATGTTTTTGGAGAATTTATATACTTATTGCATATAATCGGAAAGAAGTGCAAAGGTGGTGGGCACAAAAAAAATGACTAGGAATACAAAATTGTCTACGATTCACGAAATACATTGCAAGAAATGGTCGTGGAAAGCGGTCAGATGTGTTTCAAAATAGGTTGACAAGGGTTCCCGAGGAAACATAAGGCCCCGATGGTCAAATTGTATTGATCGGAACTTTTGAGTGCATACTGTTTAACACTGAAGAGGGGTTGATGTAGGAATCCAAAAGACGGACTCCAAGATAGGCTGGCAAGGGTTCCCGAGTAGACATGACAGCCTGACGGTCAAATTGTATTGATCGAAAATTTTGAGTGCATACTATGTAACACGGAAGAGGATCTGATGTAGGAGCCCTAAACTCGCAAGTCCTCTAACCCGTGCAACTAGATATTTTCGGAAAAATGACTAAGTGACGAGAAAGATAAATTACAAGGAAAAGAGAAATGAGAATTTGGTTAAGTATACAAGACAAAAAATAAGGGCCAGCATATTCAAATTTTTAATATATATTCCATTTTCTGGCAAGATATTTTCTTCATGTTTATGGAGAAGTTATATACTTATTGCATATACTTGGAAAGAAGTGCGGAGGTGGCGGACACAAAAAACAACGACTAGGAATTGGAAATTGTCTGAACCCGCCAACCCGACAATCCGAGAAAGTGATTGCAAGAAATGGCCGTGGAAAACAGGCAGACGTGCATCAAAATAGGTTGACAAGGGTCCTGGAGGAGACATGAGGGCCTGACGGTCAAATCGTATTGATAAGAAATTTTAGTGCATACTGTGTAACATGGAAGAGGGTTGATGTAGGATTTCAGAAGTTGATTTGTATATCTTGCAAGTGAAGGAACACTAGAAGTGTAGTCTGCATGTCCGGGAATCCGCAAGAGAAAAAATTCGGGTAAGTGTGGAATTGGAGGCACAAAAGAGATTCCAAGAAATGGCGAAATATGGAAAGTGGACGCAATCAAATTGTAGGTCTCAGAACTCTTGTGTGAAAATTGTGTATCATAGAAGAGGGTATGATGTGGAAGTGCAGCAACAAATTTGTATATGGTGGAGGTTCAGATGCTGTTTGCAGGCCACAAAACAATGGAAGTTCAATATAGAGCCTGCCTGTCCGGGAATTCGTGATCTGAAAAGTGCCTAGGCATCGAATAGGTACTGGTTGGTCGGAGTCGTAGTTTTGGAAAAATGACTAAGTAACAAGAAATAGAGAGTAGAGAGGAATGAGAAACAACAATTTGGTCAAGTATAGAAGAGGGAAAAGAAGGCCCAATATATTCAAATTTGCAATAGATATTCCATTTCCTGGCAAGATCTTTTCTGTATGTTGTTGGATAAGTTGTATACATATTGCATATACTTGGAAAGAAATATCAAGGTAGTGGGCACATGAAACAACATCTAGAAATTTGAAATTTCCTGAACCCACAAAATCGACAATCCGCCAAAGAGATGTCAAGAAATTGTCAAGTGTAGAAAGCGGTTGGACGAGCTTCAAAATAGGGTCACAGGTTCCCGACGAGCCGTAAGGCCTCAAGTGTCCACTTGTATATATCAGAACATTTTGGTGCAAAATGTGTAACACAGAAGAGGGGATGATATGGGAGTCTAGAAGTAAATATGCATATCGCAGAAGCTGGGGTGTTGTTTGCAGGTCACCGAACAATGGAAAGTGCAATTTAGACAAAGGGGAAGCGCTCGGTCGAAACGTGTGAATCCGCCAACCCGCATAGCAAGGCATTTTCAGAAAAAACGATTAAGTAACCAGAAAGAGATACTATAGGGGATAAAAGAGTGGGAAAACAGAAAGGTGGAGGGAAATTTTCGAAAGTGCGACTTGGTTTCAAACAATCCCCATTGTTGCAAAACCATCATTTTCTAGTAATTGTCAGCAAATGCTTTGTTGAAGATTATATTTTATTGCAACTTGTGGGTGTAAGTATGTTTTTAATACATTCTTCCATGACTGTAACATATTAACTTAAGTATTAAACTTCTTGAATTATGGTTTGTTAGCATTAAATCTTAATAATTGCATGGCTAGAAACAAGAATGACGATCTTGATGCAACATTGTGATTTGGTATTGCTATGTTTTATCTGGATCACGAATAGAATTGAACATTGGTTTGAAACTGTCTGAAATTCATTTTTTGTTTGCATAAAATCCTAATGGATTGACACAGTACATTGTCATATAATTGTTAGATGCTCCATTTTAGAACAAATTACCTAAGCAAATACAATATCGAAGAACTACGAGACCACCGAACCATGCCAATGAGAAGAGGTGTTAAATCTAGAAAAGAAGCATCAACCAAGACTCCGAGCAATTTTTTTTAATAGTAAAACCATTAAAAAAAAAAACATTGAACACTATATATCTATCCTTAGAAATTGGACCCAGTTCTTTGGGCCAAAAAATTGAACATATCTTCCACAAACACAGGCACAAGATCTGCAACATACAGGAGCCATCGTGATGCTCTTCAACATGCATACAAAACTGATTACCATGCCTTTTGTTTTTTAGGAAATCCTTGCAATCTTCTCCTTGATGGATCATCCTATGGTAAATTTTATAGTTCTCAGAAGATTCACGTGAGGAAGAAGACGAAAAACATTGCAAGGAAAATGGAATAGCCCTTAACTGAAAGTTAGGAAACACCAAGAAACCGCCTCTCCACAGTCGAAAACTTTAGAGACACGAGTTGCACGTGCAATTCCAGAGGCTGAAATTATTCCCTTCTGGGTGGAAGGAGATGACTAGTAAGAATATGCCTTGCACCAGTGGGAGTTCTGGTCCTCATTCCCTAAGATGTTGATTGTATATCCAAAGAACAGAACAGTGGTCCCACAATTGAATAATTTTTTGACTTGAAATATTTCTCTGGGAGCATCAACAGATCATTTCCTTATAGTGAAATACTTCCACCTAGAATGAACTAATTTGGACCTCTGGAATTCCTACTTTTGAGTTGAAAAGATGCTATTGCGTTCAATGTTATTTTGTTTTATGAAACTCCTTCTTTTGGTGTTGTCAGGACCGCCATCACTGAGACGGGAAGTTCCGCCTGTTATGGTTGATTTCAATTTGGGCACAGGAGTGGGAACAGTCTTTGCATTTCCATCATCCATTGTTGTGTCATCTTCCATTAGATCATCTTCTTCTGGATTGGAATCCATGGCATCAACCTCTGCGCCAGCCATCAATGGAACTGGGTAGGTTGTCTGAGCAAGCAGGGTTTCCTTGGAATTCTTTGGCTTGAAATAAATCTCTCAGTGTACCAAGGGACCATCTCTCTTTTTTCTCCTGGGTAGAGGGAGATGAGTAGTAAGAATATGCCCTAGAATACTGGAACCTCTATCCATCATGCCCGAAGGTGTTTACTGTATCTAGATAGAATTGATGCCATAAGTTAACGAGAATTTCCGCTTGCTCCATACGATGTTTGAAATGAAAATTGGGGAGGGATAATATAACCCTCTGCAAATGCTGGTTTAATGTGTATCAATGGAAGATCTCCTCAAGCCTTTTGCTGATCAATGACAATCTCCAGGGTTCGTGCGTAATGAGTTGTTACCATTAAATCTTACTAATTGCATATTTAGAAAAAAATGTGAAGGTGGCGGTGACGACGAAGAGAGATTAAGAATTAGAGATTTCTTAAAGGCACCAGCTGGCCTACGCATGAAAGAGATTGCATCATATTTGAAATGAATACTTGGAAAGGATAACACTCTTCTCTGCCAATCTTGGTTTAATTCATATTAATGACAAATATTCTCCAGCCTTCCGGACATTAATGACAATCTTAAAGGTTCCTTCATGATGAACTAGTAGCATTAAAGCTTAATAATTTCATATCTAAAAAGAAGTACAAAGGTAGAGGGGATGGTGAAGGAGCGACCGAGCATTGTACATTTCGTCCACCCACCAACCTGCGAAATAGATTCAAAAAAATGCCCAAGTATGGAAAGCGGTTGGGCAGGTTACAAAAAAAGGGTCATAAGATATACCTAGGAGACGTGAGGGGACGATGCTCAAATTGTATGTTAGTGCCAGATTTTGGCCATCAATTTGTATATCGTGGAATTTTGGGTGTTGTTTGTACGTAGGGGAACAATGGAAGCACAATGTTGAGAAAGCAATTTGTATATTGCGGAACTTCGGATGCTGTATATAAAAGCATGAGACATTCAAAAAAAGGACCAAGTAAACAAAAAGCAAAAGCAAACAAGATGAAGGGGAATTTGTTTTGTAAATTTTAAATTGCAGAAGTTCGGGTCTTGTTTGCAGGCGATGAAACAATGGAAACACAGTGTTGAACCCGCCTATCCGGGAACCTGTGATTCAAAAAGTTCATTTAATATGAAACAGGGAAGTAGTCGGTCAGGCTGGTGATATAAAAGTAACAATGGAAATCTGAAGACGTGAATCCACCAAATATCACACCTAGACATTTTTCGAAAAACGAGTAAGTAACTAGAAAGGGAAAGCAGAGGGAAAAAAGAAAGTGAATGGCAATTTTCAGAGGCGAGAATTGTTGTAAGAAAGCCCCATTGATGGTCTTAATAGTAACTATGAAGTGCATTAAACATGTTAACAGGTTCTTCAATCAAGGAATAGATACAGGGAACAATGTTTATAGTTTCCAGTATCTGTTTGTATAAGAGAAGCGTCGAAAAGTTACAAGAAAATGAATTTTGGGATGTTTAAGTTTTTGTACTATTAGCTTCACCGCAAGTATAACAACGACGAATTTTAATTTTAATTTCCTCTCATTCATATGATTGTTCCATTAGACTTCACACAGTATATATTATTTTATTTCAAATTATTCTAGGGAATTAATTTTACTAAGTTCATCGATCAAGAAAAAGTGCTAAAAAATGAGATAAAGGGGAATTTGTTTGCTGATTTGTAGATCTCAGAAGTCTAGGTATTGTTTGCAGGCAGTGGAACAATGGAAACGCAATGTTGAACCCACCTATTTGGTAACCCACCTACTCAGAAACTCGTGATCCAAAAATTTTGTACAATATGATATGGGGAAGCGGTCAGTCGGGCTGGTGATATAAAAGTAAGTGAAAATTTGATGACGTGAATCCACCAACTTCCACACTTAGACATTTTCCGAAAAATGAGTAAGTAAACAGAAATGGAAAGCAGAGGGAAAAAATAAGGGGGATGACAATTTTCGGAAGAGGGAATTGGTTTAAGAAAGACCCGTTGATGGTTTTAACTGCAACTATGAAGTGCATTAAACATGTGAACAAGTTCTTATATCAAGGAATAGATATAGCGAGCCATGCTTATAGTTTCCAGGATTTGCTTGTATAAGAGAAGCCTCGAAAAGCTAAAAGAAAATTTACAATAGTCCATGGTTTTAATAAATAATTATACATACTAAATATGTACTTTTATAAAGTATGGACATGAGATTTTATAGAGCATGTGCGGATCCCTCATTCCATACTTAGCCACTTTTTGGATCGCGGGTTCTCAGGTTGGCAGACTCAAAATTGGGCCTCTATTGTTCTGTGTCCTACAAATAGCACCCAGAGTTCCGCGATATACAAATTGACAGGCGGACTCGCGGGTTGGCTGGCTCAACATTGCACTTCTATTATTCTGTGTCCTCCAAACAACACTTGGAGTTCCGTGATATACAAATTGACAGACGAACTCCAAGGCTGGTGGGCTAAATATTGAGATTGTTTATGAATGGTGATCCCTATCAACTATCTCACATTATCTAAAAAAATTATTTCCAAATACTAAATTATTAAAATTAAATATTGATATTGTACAATTTAATTACATAAAATTATTAAAGGATGTTAAATCTCTTATTTAAAAAGAATGAAGTAAACAAAACAAAGCTTTTTTAAATTGTATCACCATAAGTATAACAATGGAGAATTTGAATTTTAAGGGCCTCATGTTGATATGATAGCTCCATTGGACTTCACACAATATATATTCATTTATTTCAAAATATTCTAGGAGATTAATTTTACCAAGTTCATCGATCAAGGAAAAGTGCTAAAAAGAGCCACATACTACATTTGTGTCACATAGGTTATTTTTAAAGGGAAAAACATGTCCTCTATAGTTCAGTGTCCTACAAAAAACACCCAGAGTTCCGTGATATACAAATTCATAGGCGACTTGTGGGCTGGTTGGCTCAAAATTTCACTTCTATTGTTTTGTGTCCTCCAAACAGCACTCGGAGTTCCGCGATATACAAATTGGCAGATAGACTCCAGGGCTGGCAGGCTCAAGATTGCAATTGTTTATGGATGGTGATCCCTATCAACTATCTAACATTATCTAAAAACATTATTTCACAATATAAAAATATTAATATTAAATATTGATATTGTACAATTTAATTACATAAAATTATTAAAGGATGTTAAATCTCTTATTTAAACAAAATTGAAGTAAACAAAACAAAGTTTTTTTAAATTCTATCACCGCAAGTATAACAACGACGGATTTTAATTTTAATGGTCTCTTTTTGATATGATAGCTCCATTGGAATTCTCACGGTATATATTCGTTTATTTTAAATTATTCCAGGAGATTAATTTTACCAAGTTCGTCGATCAAGGAAAAGTGCTAAAATGAGCCACATATTATATTTGTGTCATAGAGCTTATATTAAAGGGAAAATCATGTCCTCTATAGTCTTTAAGACCATAGAAAAAACTACAAATATCTTGAATGTATTATTAATTTTCCAGAACGAAGCATACAACAAAGAACCAAGTAAACTCCAAACAGGCCGCAAGCAAGATCCCACAAGGTTCCATAGAGAAAATGCAGATACCATACTATAAATGTATAGTTGGAGACAAATTTTTATTTTATTCGAGCACCCAAAAGAAAATTGTAGAAATCCTCTCATGGGTAAATAGTTGAAAAACAATTGTCCAACTTGGGCACCCAAAAAAACGTACAGGCTCCTCCATCAAAGCCACATCCACCCACCATGTTTTTATTTATTTATTTTCACACCGAAACAAATATGCAAAATCCTCACTGGGAGACACAAGAAAACATCAAAATAACAACATCAATGTCATTTGTAATTAGATTCTCAAGTACTCGAGTCCAATGAACATTCATTTGGGTGTTGAAGAAATATTGCAGAGACACATTGCAAAATTCTTACTGGGAGATGCAAGAAAACATCAAAATAACAACATCGATTGCATTTGAATTAGATTCTCAAGTACTTGAGTCCGACGAACATTCATTTGGTTTTGAAGAACTATTACAGAGACACATGAGATATTTTCTTTTCCTGCTAAAGCTTGATATGATTTTTTTTTATTGTTTTTTTTTTTTTTCTTCAACCGATATGCAATATTGCATTTTCCTCATTTAAGGTAAATTTGTTGTGTATCCAAAAGTCACGCAACATGTAGACATTGCTTTCCTTTTTCTCTAGGTATGCTTCATACGCCAATTCTGCTAACCCAGGTAGCACATCTTGTAACATAGGTTGCCTAATTGTACAATTCACGGTTGTGTTGCCCACGGTTTGGATGGCAGCATTGATGCAATGTCCATATATGTATGGACATTTTTCACTGCATCGTAAACAATCAATCGTATCATCACTTATCAAAGCGGAAGCCGAAGCCGGAGAGTTTCATTTCGCACATACAAGATCAAAGGGGGTCGAGTGCGCATTAGCAACTACCACATCACCTTCAACAGGGAAACTTGAGAATAATATTTAATAAATTGAACAATATAATTTACAACAGCAACCCCCCCCCAAAAAAAAAAAAAAAATCTGCAGAAATTTGGTGAAGGCTATTTGTATGACCAAAGTGAGGATGAATCTATAGATGTATACACACAACAGTTATAGATCTAGTTAGTTTCTTCAGAACTTGTACTATGTCTACTCGCAACTCTGTTACAAATGTTGCTTAGGTTGTGCGAAAGATCATTTCTCTAACATCCCTTTTCTTTGTTATATTTTTTAAGAGCATAAGTGGAAATTTCCCTTTATGCAATTGTTGTTCCATTGACGAAAACAAATTTGAATAGGTATCGAACAATTGCAGCTGCAACATGGAACAGTGCAATATTTGTGTAACTTAACTGAGATACATGCACATGAAAAAGTAAAGGACAAAACTGGATATGGAGAACGGTACCATTGCCTTGTCGCTATCTGACTCTCCATATTTTATATGGAGAATGTCTTGTGAGCCAAGTTTTCTTGCCAGTGTGGCAGTTGCGCCAATGGTTCTGATTGGGTGAATGTCATTGTTTTGTGAAAGTTGGTTGATAGTTGCATCCGGGGCGAAATGATATTCTTAACAAATAGCAGGATTTTTTTCCACAATACTTGTTTCATTGAGCGAAATAATCCAATCACAATCACCACGGTCATATACTGTTTTGGGAAATATATTACAATTTGTAATGGATATCCCATTACTCGGCAATATCTTTTCTGCATGTTTATGGACAAGTTGTGTAGGAATAGTCAGTGTGACTGTCATCATGGCCTCCTTGTCTATCATGTCAGCATGCATAATCGATCTAGTTTTGTTTGCCTTGTCCAAGTAGGTGCTATAGACAACCATTATGTCCCCGATGAACACTTGTCCAATTTGGCAGCTGTTCAAGCCCTCTATTGATAGTACTTTGGGCGTTAAAAGTTTAGACCCCGTGACGATTTTTGAATAGGAAAAGTAAATTGAATGGTAGTGTGCATTATTTTTTTTTTCTTTTTTCACTGGCATACATTTACAAGTAGACACACAACTTGGATGAACTATGGAGCTAGAGTTTTGCAACCACACCTCTTAGTCCTCGAAACCTATGCTATGTTCGACATCTCACTTGTACTTGTTGATACTTATTGCGAACTACAAAGCATGTATTGCAGATGACATCAACATATTCACCATGCCATAGATGAATAAATAGTTGAGGATATTTGTTTGGTAAACATACTAGGAACATAATGTATGCATGTTTACCTTTGGCCTTGTCGGTCTGTTGATGTCTGGGATGACTGACTGCTCATGGCCATGTCACTAGTCCAACTTTTTCTGATGCAAGCATGTGTAGATGAACATCAAAAGGACTAAACAAACATATGCATTGTATAGTGTCCATAATAGTTCCTAATGTCACATGCAGGGTGGAAGGAGATGGAATACGAAATAGGGTGTCAAGGGATACTCAGGAAACATGAGGACCCGAGGGTCAAATTGTATGGCTCATATTTTTTGAATGAAAAAATGTGTAACAGTAAATAGGGCGTGATGGCGGGGCATGAGGACCAATCTGTATATCGCAGAACCTCGGAAGCCAGGGACGCAATCTTGAACCAACCAGCCTGGCACCCGCAATCGACAAAGTGGGTAAGTATGGAATAAGGTAGAGGCATGACCATAAATGTGAACTCGTGAGTCCACCAACCCGTACACCAAGGCACTTTCGGAAAGACGACTAAGCAGAGCAATTAGAAAGAAAAAGGGATAATAGAAAATGGAAAAAGTAGAAATGGGGAGGGAACAAAGGCCCATTGTTGCCAAATCATCGTTTTCTAGTCTAATATTATATTCCCCCACCCGCTTTGCATATTTAATTTACTAGCATAGTTGCTATACCTTTTTGAAGATTGTACCATAGAACCCTCTAGTTGCATAGAAGAATTCATCTTCTTGTCCAACCAACTTGTTTCTTCAAAGGCAACAACGTCGAATATACAATGGACATGAAGGAAAATTAGTATGAAGAAAGACATGTAAAAGAAATAAAAATAGCTCTATTTATTCCAATGTAACATCAAATAGAATATGATTCACATGAGAATAAGTAGAAAGATATGTAGTATATACATACAACAAAAAAAGGTGCAAAGCAGTAGAACAAGCACAACAAATACACAGACAATAAATGAAATAATCAACACTGGAATATGAAATAAGAGTACATGTATGCACCTCTGTAACTTGTCGTCTACATTCACGCAAAAGATTCCATCGTCCTCTCCAGCCATTTTGTTTGTTTAAATGTAGCAATGCAGGAAAAATACAATGGACATGAAGGAAGTTAGTATGCATGAAGACATGTAATGAATATAAGTTGTTATGTAGGAAGGTATGCAACATCTACATACAATAAACTAGGTGAACACATATACAGACAATAAATGAAATACAAAACAACAGAATATAAAATAACAGTACAAACATGTACGTTTATATCTCCTCTTCCACCACTGCAATCAAGACTCTGTCATTTTCTCCAGCTATTTTGTTTGTTTGAATGTGCGAACGAACAAAATACAATGAACATGAATGGAAGATGGTATGCACCGGAGAACAAGTAATATGTACATACAGTAAATGAGAATCAATTAATAGAATAAAAGATAGGCAGAAACATGAACCTTTTCTTTTCTCCATCCATGGTTGTAAATATATAAAGTTTTTTCTTGCCAAAAATATATTACAAGCCACAAAATATTAAGAAATTGCATGGCCATAGCTAAACGATTTTGGTTTTCCATGGCAAAGTATCCAGATATGCTTCCAGACATGGAAATACAATTTTGCAGTATCTTTATTGTACATATCATATCTCAAGTACAAGGCAAATTGTATCGTGGTCACACCAGTCCGTGTAGAGGATAAAGAACATGTTTTTTGATATGGGCACATTCCACCATACATGGTTTATAAGTGTAGCTTGCACATGTTTTATTTTAACAAAAAAACAACGGATATTGCAATTGCACATGTAGTTGTCCAATTTTTTTATGCCACTATTTTCTATCATGTCAACACTGAAGTATCAACAAAATTGTACATCAGAGAAGATCTCGACCTCGCCAGACACAACAAATAATACAACCTCATGTCCACTCGTGGGTGCAGGGTCTGAACACCGTAAAGCACCGCCAAAATTAATAATAATAATAATAATAATAAACAGCTCCAATGATTGGCACATGACCCCAACCCTGCAAAGTCGAAGGAAACAAAAGAAAACAACAAGAACCAAACCAACGAGAAATCACGAACAAGCCCAACTGTAACCCCAGGGCCTCAAAATCGTAAACTTGAGCCAAACAACCAGCAACTGATGCACCAATGAACAAGCAACAACCATCGAACCAGTAAACACCATATGTATCTCCAACGATTACGAAACTGCAGCCGAAGCACAGAAGGAAACAAAAACATATGATGGGCATGCCAGTAGAAATAAGAAAACATTCTTACTTACAAACTGCAAACACTGAACAACAAAGAAGGAATAGAAAATGAAATTATGGCATGGAAACTTACTCTGAAATGATGAAAGGCGGAAGCGCAGGTCGAATTGTGAACCAAACAACAACAACAAACAAAAACCGACGAACCAACGAAGAAGAAGCACCCACCGAACCAGTAAACAATGTATGTAGCTTCAACGATAATGAAATTTCATTCTAAGACTAGAAGAAATATGAAACATACAATGCCTATTTAACTGGCGGTGGAGAACAATATTGTCCAAATTCACTACAACATTGTATGGAAATTTTCGAGGAAAAATGTACTCCGAGAAACCTATTTAGATAAACATTTAAGGCTGTCAGGCTATCTAAGGGCCTCTCGGTATGTAAACATTTAATTTTTCAGGCCTCTTTGAGGACCTTGCATCGTGTAAACATTTAAGTTGTCAAGCCTATTCAAGCACCTAAAAAAAAGTGTCAACGATATAAACCTTCGGCATGCAAACATTTCAATAGAAATATAAAGGACTAATACTAACTAATAATAACACAAATTAAAAATAAATAAATAATGTTTTTAGTTCTATAGTTCGAACAATAGAAGGTTATAAACTTTGGAATTATCGATCACTATAAACTTTAGATATCTAAAGTACCGTACATGACAAACTTTGGGTATGGCAACATATAATTCATTGGGAATAGCAAAGCTGTCAATAAGACCTCAAATCTATCATCCAATCAAATCATAACATATATAGTTTTTTTTATTATATAAAAATAATGTTTTTAGTTAAATTGTATGCCGAACATTAGAACCTATGCAAAAATTAGTAATCAAAGGACAAACTAATACAAAGTCAACGAATTATCAATCACTATAATTCCTCTACACCTTCGGTAGGGACTAAAAAGATAGAAAAACAATATTATTATGAAGGATTCACTGAAATAATATATTGTGACTTTTTATTCCCACTTGACTCTAAACGTTGATTCAGAACTAGATGTACTTCTCATAATGTATTAACATGAGAAAAATTCATGGTTCCTAACTTGATGTACCTTTCCACTAGTATATCAACATGTATAAAATTCGTTCTATGTTAGAAGCACGTGTGGGAACCACATACTTCATGTAAAAGGAACATTATATTAATATTATAAACTAGGGGTTCATGTTATTGGAGGTGTTTGAATTTTTGGCTATGCTAAGCTTAGTGTGGTTGCCTATACCCCGCCTTCTTTGTGGTTAATATATTATTTATTATTTAATATGATGGGAGTAATTTTGATTTTTTCAAAAATAAACATTTTAAAATTAGTTTTATTGTGGTGAAGATTTTATGATTTTATTTTGTGTTATTAATATATTTTTTATTTTTTTAAACTTATTTTTCAAAAACATTTAAGTTATTTTCTAAAAACAAAAATATAGTTTCAACCAAAATAAGATTTGTAAGAAAGTTAATGTTCTATGTAATCATTAATAAAGTTAATTTAGTGTTTTTAATTTTATTTTTTGTTGCAAAACATTTCATTCAAAATTTATCATGTATATATTTTATTTTTGAGTATTTGATTTTTTTAATCATCAATAAAATAAAATAATAAAAAAAATTACACCTTAAAAAATTAAATTTTAATAGTTACTTGATAAATCTTTATATGTGTGGTAAAACATTACTTACACAAAAACAATGTAATCCTTTAGACTAACATAGATTTGATCCAAGGTGTTCATATTGGAACAACTCTCTTTCCACCTGTCCTCTCCACCTTTCTAATTTCTAAACCTGTTCTTTTCATCCACCCACTCACGTCATTTTCATTCACCTTCCTGTCACCATACAGTGGTATTAGGTATTATGGTCAATGCGTTCTACTAGCACGAAGCTTTTTGACACCCTCCCAACTGGAAAGGTGATGGAACGCATACCACCCATGTCTTTTATCCATGTCAACTTAGGATGACAGAAGCAGTAATAGTGATGGCCTAGTAATAGTCATGGTTTGGTTGGTAGCGTTAATATTAAATATTCAGCGTTATACAGTGAGTTAATCATTGATTTAGTAATTATTACATCATATCAATTAGATATATTATTCATTATTCATCATAAAAGAGACAGAATAAGTTTTGATGAATGAAAACTAAGTTGTTAACTTAAAAGTCAGAGAGTATTTTAAATGAAAAGAAAAGAGTCTGTGACTTTGTGGGGATGAGCAAAGTGCCAAATGTGAATGACTTCTGACCTATTCTAAACGTTTTTTATTTTTTTCTGAGTTTTGTTCAAAATTTTGGAGATTTAGAAAATTGCAATTTTTAGTGGTTGAGATATTTGGGACATCTTAAGGTTTTTGAGGATTTTGAATTAATTTATGCATTCGAAAATACAATTTAAATAATTTAAATTTGTGTTTTTCCACCAATTATGTTGCTAGATTTCAATATTAATTAAAAAAATAAAAAAAATTAAAACGTTTCTGAACAATCTTTCTTACTTTATATAGATAAGCTACAACCATGGCACTTAATCACGTGAACATAACAGAAAACATATAATCTAAAACATAGTTATGTAGCAAGGCTTTGCTCTTGCAATTGCAACTGGGCTGCAACGGACCTATCAGCAGGATAATGGCTGCCAATATCCAGCCTGCTAAGCAGCATTGAATCAGGTAAATTATAGATGATTGGATCATGCTGCAGCAGGTGGATTATAAGTGATCGGATCAGACAGCCTATAATCCACCTGCGGCAGCATTCAATGTTACTTAACAAGTTAGATAATGTTTACCAATATAATGACTCCGAATCCGTCAAATCTCAAGAGCCTATTTTCATTTCATTTGTCATGTCCATGACAGATGTCAGACTCACATATTGAGTGAAAAATGATTGATATGATGTGATGTGTTTGTAGTTGCGATCTCAGTGCCAACCTTCAAGCACATCGTCACGGGGAAACAGGTAAGCAAAGGATAATGGGGGCTGCAGGAAAAACCTGAGCGGAGGTGGCAGTGGAGGCGGCGGCGGCGGGAGGGGATAAGGACAAGGATACAACAAACGCTGAATCAAGCCAGCATGGAAAAGAAGACGGGGAAAAACTCAGAAGTGGATTCCTGGCAAAGAGAACTATTAATCCGTTGTATGGAGTCAACCCCATCAAAATAAGAGGCCATATCCAATTCATGATGGGCCACGCTGTTATAGGCAAATTCATGGGCCTCTAGGCCTCTGAAAAAGCTCTCATATGGTGGATTAAAGTGGAAACCTAAAGGTGAGGTGGACCTCAACTTGGGATTAAAAGGCTTCTTTATATCCATTTTTGCAAGTATAGACGATTGCCAAGGATTTACATTTAAGATATTGGGTGAAAAAATTCAACCCATAAAAACAAACTTTCCTAAAGCCCTTGTAGCGAGTAGGGTCTGTTCATTGCCCCCATCGGTGCTGAGAAGAAAAAACCTTGGTAGACATTCACAACGCATTGGGCATTTATGTCAAAAACATAAAAAATCACCACCAACATTGTAAGCACACCTCTTAAGAATATGTGTTTGCATGAATGTCTGTGCAGATTTTTCGGAATCAATCTGCATAAGCTTTGGTTCAAACTCTTGAGTACTATTACATCCCCTCTTATTGTTGCAAATGCCATGAATGTGGCTATCTTTTTAGGGACTACTTGTTTAATAGAATAATCAGAAGAATCCAAGGATAGTAAAGGTATTGTCAAAATGCCCATCACGAGAAAATCTAACCAAAAAAAACTAGAAACTAATTCCACACAACAACATCAAAGAAAGGATGCCTCCAAATCTAATGAATCAAATCCTTAAGAGTTGTAAATCTACATCAAAGAAAGGATGCCTCCAAATCTAATGAATCAAATCCTTAAGAGTTGTAAATCTCTTGACATAAAATCAAGTTGGTTTGAAAGTGCTCCATGGAGGATAAGATCAACCAATAATTGCTAATA
>JZKD02S1628039.1:263968-275003 GCA_000966675.3 Picea glauca | reverse complement strand
TACAAGCCACAAAATATTAAGAAATTGCATGGCCATAGCTAAACGATTTTGGTTTTCCATGGCAAAGTATCCAGATATGCTTCCAGACATGGAAATACAATTTTGCAGTATCTTTATTGTACATATCATATCTCAAGTACAAGGCAAATTGTATCGTGGTCACACCAGTCCGTGTAGAGGATAAAGAACATGTTTTTTGATATGGGCACATTCCACCATACATGGTTTATAAGTGTAGCTTGCACATGTTTTATTTTAACAAAAAAACAACGGATATTGCAATTGCACATGTAGTTGTCCAATTTTTTTATGCCACTATTTTCTATCATGTCAACACTGAAGTATCAACAAAATTGTACATCAGAGAAGATCTCGACCTCGCCAGACACAACAAATAATACAACCTCATGTCCACTCGTGGGTGCAGGGTCTGAACACCGTAAAGCACCGCCAAAATTAATAATAATAATAATAATAATAAACAGCTCCAATGATTGGCACATGACCCCAACCCTGCAAAGTCGAAGGAAACAAAAGAAAACAACAAGAACCAAACCAACGAGAAATCACGAACAAGCCCAACTGTAACCCCAGGGCCTCAAAATCGTAAACTTGAGCCAAACAACCAGCAACTGATGCACCAATGAACAAGCAACAACCATCGAACCAGTAAACACCATATGTATCTCCAACGATTACGAAACTGCAGCCGAAGCACAGAAGGAAACAAAAACATATGATGGGCATGCCAGTAGAAATAAGAAAACATTCTTACTTACAAACTGCAAACACTGAACAACAAAGAAGGAATAGAAAATGAAATTATGGCATGGAAACTTACTCTGAAATGATGAAAGGCGGAAGCGCAGGTCGAATTGTGAACCAAACAACAACAACAAACAAAAACCGACGAACCAACGAAGAAGAAGCACCCACCGAACCAGTAAACAATGTATGTAGCTTCAACGATAATGAAATTTCATTCTAAGACTAGAAGAAATATGAAACATACAATGCCTATTTAACTGGCGGTGGAGAACAATATTGTCCAAATTCACTACAACATTGTATGGAAATTTTCGAGGAAAAATGTACTCCGAGAAACCTATTTAGATAAACATTTAAGGCTGTCAGGCTATCTAAGGGCCTCTCGGTATGTAAACATTTAATTTTTCAGGCCTCTTTGAGGACCTTGCATCGTGTAAACATTTAAGTTGTCAAGCCTATTCAAGCACCTAAAAAAAAGTGTCAACGATATAAACCTTCGGCATGCAAACATTTCAATAGAAATATAAAGGACTAATACTAACTAATAATAACACAAATTAAAAATAAATAAATAATGTTTTTAGTTCTATAGTTCGAACAATAGAAGGTTATAAACTTTGGAATTATCGATCACTATAAACTTTAGATATCTAAAGTACCGTACATGACAAACTTTGGGTATGGCAACATATAATTCATTGGGAATAGCAAAGCTGTCAATAAGACCTCAAATCTATCATCCAATCAAATCATAACATATATAGTTTTTTTTATTATATAAAAATAATGTTTTTAGTTAAATTGTATGCCGAACATTAGAACCTATGCAAAAATTAGTAATCAAAGGACAAACTAATACAAAGTCAACGAATTATCAATCACTATAATTCCTCTACACCTTCGGTAGGGACTAAAAAGATAGAAAAACAATATTATTATGAAGGATTCACTGAAATAATATATTGTGACTTTTTATTCCCACTTGACTCTAAACGTTGATTCAGAACTAGATGTACTTCTCATAATGTATTAACATGAGAAAAATTCATGGTTCCTAACTTGATGTACCTTTCCACTAGTATATCAACATGTATAAAATTCGTTCTATGTTAGAAGCACGTGTGGGAACCACATACTTCATGTAAAAGGAACATTATATTAATATTATAAACTAGGGGTTCATGTTATTGGAGGTGTTTGAATTTTTGGCTATGCTAAGCTTAGTGTGGTTGCCTATACCCCGCCTTCTTTGTGGTTAATATATTATTTATTATTTAATATGATGGGAGTAATTTTGATTTTTTCAAAAATAAACATTTTAAAATTAGTTTTATTGTGGTGAAGATTTTATGATTTTATTTTGTGTTATTAATATATTTTTTATTTTTTTAAACTTATTTTTCAAAAACATTTAAGTTATTTTCTAAAAACAAAAATATAGTTTCAACCAAAATAAGATTTGTAAGAAAGTTAATGTTCTATGTAATCATTAATAAAGTTAATTTAGTGTTTTTAATTTTATTTTTTGTTGCAAAACATTTCATTCAAAATTTATCATGTATATATTTTATTTTTGAGTATTTGATTTTTTTAATCATCAATAAAATAAAATAATAAAAAAAATTACACCTTAAAAAATTAAATTTTAATAGTTACTTGATAAATCTTTATATGTGTGGTAAAACATTACTTACACAAAAACAATGTAATCCTTTAGACTAACATAGATTTGATCCAAGGTGTTCATATTGGAACAACTCTCTTTCCACCTGTCCTCTCCACCTTTCTAATTTCTAAACCTGTTCTTTTCATCCACCCACTCACGTCATTTTCATTCACCTTCCTGTCACCATACAGTGGTATTAGGTATTATGGTCAATGCGTTCTACTAGCACGAAGCTTTTTGACACCCTCCCAACTGGAAAGGTGATGGAACGCATACCACCCATGTCTTTTATCCATGTCAACTTAGGATGACAGAAGCAGTAATAGTGATGGCCTAGTAATAGTCATGGTTTGGTTGGTAGCGTTAATATTAAATATTCAGCGTTATACAGTGAGTTAATCATTGATTTAGTAATTATTACATCATATCAATTAGATATATTATTCATTATTCATCATAAAAGAGACAGAATAAGTTTTGATGAATGAAAACTAAGTTGTTAACTTAAAAGTCAGAGAGTATTTTAAATGAAAAGAAAAGAGTCTGTGACTTTGTGGGGATGAGCAAAGTGCCAAATGTGAATGACTTCTGACCTATTCTAAACGTTTTTTATTTTTTTCTGAGTTTTGTTCAAAATTTTGGAGATTTAGAAAATTGCAATTTTTAGTGGTTGAGATATTTGGGACATCTTAAGGTTTTTGAGGATTTTGAATTAATTTATGCATTCGAAAATACAATTTAAATAATTTAAATTTGTGTTTTTCCACCAATTATGTTGCTAGATTTCAATATTAATTAAAAAAATAAAAAAAATTAAAACGTTTCTGAACAATCTTTCTTACTTTATATAGATAAGCTACAACCATGGCACTTAATCACGTGAACATAACAGAAAACATATAATCTAAAACATAGTTATGTAGCAAGGCTTTGCTCTTGCAATTGCAACTGGGCTGCAACGGACCTATCAGCAGGATAATGGCTGCCAATATCCAGCCTGCTAAGCAGCATTGAATCAGGTAAATTATAGATGATTGGATCATGCTGCAGCAGGTGGATTATAAGTGATCGGATCAGACAGCCTATAATCCACCTGCGGCAGCATTCAATGTTACTTAACAAGTTAGATAATGTTTACCAATATAATGACTCCGAATCCGTCAAATCTCAAGAGCCTATTTTCATTTCATTTGTCATGTCCATGACAGATGTCAGACTCACATATTGAGTGAAAAATGATTGATATGATGTGATGTGTTTGTAGTTGCGATCTCAGTGCCAACCTTCAAGCACATCGTCACGGGGAAACAGGTAAGCAAAGGATAATGGGGGCTGCAGGAAAAACCTGAGCGGAGGTGGCAGTGGAGGCGGCGGCGGCGGGAGGGGATAAGGACAAGGATACAACAAACGCTGAATCAAGCCAGCATGGAAAAGAAGACGGGGAAAAACTCAGAAGTGGATTCCTGGCAAAGAGAACTATTAATCCGTTGTATGGAGTCAACCCCATCAAAATAAGAGGCCATATCCAATTCATGATGGGCCACGCTGTTATAGGCAAATTCATGGGCCTCTAGGCCTCTGAAAAAGCTCTCATATGGTGGATTAAAGTGGAAACCTAAAGGTGAGGTGGACCTCAACTTGGGATTAAAAGGCTTCTTTATATCCATTTTTGCAAGTATAGACGATTGCCAAGGATTTACATTTAAGATATTGGGTGAAAAAATTCAACCCATAAAAACAAACTTTCCTAAAGCCCTTGTAGCGAGTAGGGTCTGTTCATTGCCCCCATCGGTGCTGAGAAGAAAAAACCTTGGTAGACATTCACAACGCATTGGGCATTTATGTCAAAAACATAAAAAATCACCACCAACATTGTAAGCACACCTCTTAAGAATATGTGTTTGCATGAATGTCTGTGCAGATTTTTCGGAATCAATCTGCATAAGCTTTGGTTCAAACTCTTGAGTACTATTACATCCCCTCTTATTGTTGCAAATGCCATGAATGTGGCTATCTTTTTAGGGACTACTTGTTTAATAGAATAATCAGAAGAATCCAAGGATAGTAAAGGTATTGTCAAAATGCCCATCACGAGAAAATCTAACCAAAAAAAACTAGAAACTAATTCCACACAACAACATCAAAGAAAGGATGCCTCCAAATCTAATGAATCAAATCCTTAAGAGTTGTAAATCTACATCAAAGAAAGGATGCCTCCAAATCTAATGAATCAAATCCTTAAGAGTTGTAAATCTCTTGACATAAAATCAAGTTGGTTTGAAAGTGCTCCATGGAGGATAAGATCAACCAATAATTGCTAATAGAACCTTGCTTGTAAACAAAAACACAGATTGTGGTTGAGTAAATAATATTGAACTCAAAGTATTTAACATTTTCATTTTAATGAATGAACTAATAAAGGGTAATTTCAAAGTATTTAACATTTTCAATTTAGAAAAGAAAATGAATGAACCAATAAAGAGTAATTTCAGAATTTCATAATAGCTTGTGGAGACAATGTGTTTGTTCTACCTTTACTAGAAGACAATGGAATGGTGTACTTGCTAGCTTGCCTCTGAAAGTTGTTGCTTCCTCTAATAGTTGGATTTATGTTCCTCAAGAATGCAATGCTTCACTTCAGTAATAAACACAAATGAATACTATATTTGAAGCATCTCCCTTGACACCATCTCTAATTTAGCCCGAAGTACCATTCTAGGAGCACATCATTAGGAAAATTTAATCCACATCATTAGGAAAATTTAATCCAGTGAAATTTGATCAAGATTATTTATTTACTCCAATCATGCCTAATGTAAAGATCAATTGAAAAGCCACATGAACCTCCCTGTAACTAAATTCCTTGCTTGAACACTCTAAAGCTACAACCAATCTCCTTTAGATAGAATTCTTAATTGAATTTATTTTTCCTTAAAGCACCTTTGCCCAAAGATCAAGTCCTCTAGCTAGTGTCCTACTTATAGAGAAAACATGGCACTATCTCTCCACCTAGCTAGAAAAAAAAGATAAAACAAAATGAAACTATCATTTTGAAAATTGAGTAGAGGAAAAACCAACATACCTAATATACAAAGTTCCTTCAAGGAAACCTTCTCTCAGTGGTTTAAGAGGAAGGTGTTGCAATGTGTGCCTTTTGAGTATTAAAATCTGCTTCACAACAATTAACGATAGATGTGGGTTGTTGCAGAACAAGAAGGATTGGGGCACCTTCTTTGCTCAAATCCCTAACATAAATTAATTCCCCCTATTTTTATAATGAATTTTGAACATAGAAGTCCTAGGATGGTAAGTTATCTCAAATTTCACTTATGACAACTTGGAGTTGCCTAGATCAAATTCGTATTGTAGTAGGCTTCCAAATTGATAATATGCTCCCATGTCCTTATTTGAATAGGATCTGTTATATAGGTTGCACATCTTAGTTTGTGTAGATTCCTATACAGACAAGCACACAAATCCGAAAGATGAACTATGGCTCTCGGACCAGAGCGTGAATATTGTGATGGTTGGGAGTCTGCTCCCACTCATTTCTCGATGAAAGCCTCGTATGTGACATTTCCAATTCTAGACGATGAAGGCCTAAGAGAGTTCTGATGGGTTTGTTTCTTACATTCCCTTGGATGGGGTGTCCTCTTGCTAGTAATGACTGAACGTGGACGTGTGTTGTCTTACACCTACTCCGAGACACTAGGTGGACGATGCACTGCCTACCTCCTGCGTCCCCTCAGAAACTACCAAGCATTTTTCATCGTTGCAAGTGGGCATACACCAGGAGTTAGTGAGAGCGGTCGAATTGGGTTATGGTGATTAGAGTAATGATATTTCCATTACTCCCCTTAATGTTTTTAGAGCGGATGATGAGCACATCCAACATGATCTAGTCATTTCATAGGGAACTGATATTGAATTTGGGTCACTATGATTTGAAAGGAATGATCATTACAATGGAAGGAATGAGGATTGCAAGAATCGCTCCTCCCTCTCTCATAATGAATCTGATGAAGGCTTGGTACCTCCATTCAAAACATGGGCTTAGGTTATGGAAGGACACTCGCATTCAGGTGATGATTTTTGATCTCGTAAGGACATATCCAACCTGGAATATTCTTTATATATTTCATTTACAGTGTTTGATGGGTGTTAGAAAGAAGGGTTTTGAGCTCCTCACTCAACATTTCTAGGATTTACATTCCATTTCCTTGCATACATCGTCCCATCTCCTCCCTCTGCACACTCTATCTCACCTCCCCACTCTTCTTTCTCTCATCTCCATGGCCCCCCAAGAAAGAGGACATGGTTTCCCTGTTGCTACTCATTCCTACGCTATCAAAGTTGTGAAAGTTGCAGCCGATTTCTACACTGTCTCTGTCCCTGCTAGTGCCCAAACAACCATGGATGCCCTAGAAGGGGAAAATCGTCTGGTTCGATACTTCAAAGAAGATGATGAGGTATAGGTTGAAGTAGGAGGTATAGTTCCAGATGTGGGTTTCACCATTTTGGGTGAATTATATGCAATAATTTCAAGACATTAAATTATAAACTGGGGGTTCGTAAACTTAGAGATGCAAGCACAGGAAATATAGAATCATAGGCTATTCTAGCCTATGCTAATGCCGACAAAACACACTTCAAGATGTAATGAATGAAAACAAGACAAGCTCAAATGAAATCAAAATCATCACCACATGACATAGCTTGACATTGGATCACAAGATCATGTCTCCTGAGTTAGATCACGATCTTCAAAGGCTTATTCATGTAGTGGTTAGCTAAGCTAGGGGAAAACCAAATTAAAGTGAACTAGATTAAAAGAAAAGTAATACAATCTGAAAGTAAATGCATAATTTACCCAAATTGGTATCAAAATCAGTCAATTGGATGAGGTTACTTAAACCCTCATGTATATGTGCTACTGACCTAAAGTGGATTTTACCAGTTTTAAGAGAAAATCCCCAAAATTGACATATCAAACAAGACAAGTCTAAGCGGTTCTGCTGCACTTTTGCATCCAAACACTTTGTCCACATGCAAAGAGGCGACTCTAACTAAATCTTATCACCAATCTTGATATATGTGTGGAAGAGTAACGTATTACAAGGAGGTCGTTGGGCGTCAATTGGATATATTCGTGGGATACATAGAGCTGGGCGTGATCATAAATGGAAGCTGAATCGAAAGCAAAAGTGCAGGATAGATAAAGAAAGGAAGAAAACTGCAAGTGATCTAAACTAAGGATTTATCTCATGAATTTACTAACAAATTAAAATGATGTGAAACTGGAATTGAATAACACACAAATAAAAAAATGAAATGTTAGTCTACGCTAAGAACAAAAATCGAGGTGCCCTTCCCAACCTAGACAACGCTTCTGGAGAGATTAATTCAGACTGGAAGGATGCTCAACAGTCAACCAATTTTCATCGATTAAAAATCAAAGCAAAATAATACTAATCTCTCTCTGAATATTCTATACATAATATGATAACAATTGCTTTTCCCCGTCTCGCTATCTGCATCTTTCATTTATATGTGAGAGGATAAGGGATGAGATACAACAATACATAATCTTTGGGATAACATAAAACAATTTTAATACATTTTGAGATGGCATCGACTCACAATAAGGAAGTCGATAACCAAATACAAATAGATCATCGATTATTTATCAAGCATTGACCTGATCTTTGACTGTAGAATGGAGCTTGGAGGAAACACCCTGACCATATCTTCGATTTGATGGCCAACTGAAGATTCTCATACCAATTTTGATAGATCGGGTGCATACAAATGGTCTCTTCTTCGATCTTGATGTGCACAATGAGAAACTAGCTGGAGATTTTACGTAGCAACGATTTTGAACCCATTCTTCAAAATCTACGTGGAAGTATATTTATCAACCAAATATTTGACATTTAAATCAAAACCCATCAAATCTGGGCGCGATCATGGAATTTGTGCAAATATCAGTTGAAGAACCATCCATATCTTTCAAACAATTCTTTCTTTTCAAAAACAGATCATATGAGACTCAATTTGGCTTGTTGGGAACAAAACCCATGTTCCATATTCTTCATATCGATCTCCATTTACATGAAAATCGAGGTGGGACTTTTGTTAATTTCAGCTGAAATATATCTTTTGAGATGCGACACATTTTGACTCACTTTGAAGCATGTCAACCTCGTTATGGAGAAAACTCATGTTCTTGATTTTTTCTTGGAAATGCATGAATATGATGAACCATGATGGGTACTTTAATGACAGTGATGGTGCAGGAATGTTGAATTGCAGTAATGGTAGATGAATGTTGATCAAGTCAGTACAAGAATCACACTTCATAAACTGTCGTCAGTAAAACCATGATACAATAATCTTTTAATCACTAAAAACATAGAAAACGATGTATTAACCACACTAGATATATAATGACAAATGATGACATTTAATGAGGGTTTATGGTGTGAAATTTCAGAAATGGTTTTAAAATAACGGTTTTATTGAGAGGAGAAATATGACAAAAACTTGTAAATCCTTGTTTGATGTTCATTGTATACTCTATTTAATTACCTTGTGTGAGTAGGTATTTGCGAGATAAACTGAAGATGTTGAAGAAATATTTTGAAGATTTGGAAGGGATTTGAAGATCTCCCCCAAACCCAAGGGTTTGCATGTCCTCATGCAAACTGTTTAAGACTGAGTGCTGGTCTTTTATTGGAACATGTTGCTACAAGAAAACAAATTGCTACAAGTTTTTGTTGATACCATGAAAACATACAGTTTTCATCCTTTATCCCCTATTGGTACAATTTGATCTATGTGAATATATTTGCTTGATGTCGAACATAGAAATAAATCATTGGATTACCGACCATTAATGTATGTCATTATCCAATACAATACGACTCACTAGTGATGACAATGAGCGTCAAGGTAATAAGTACACATCGATAGGCACAAATGGAAGTGTTGGCGTCAAGTCACCTGGAAGATTTGACTATCAAGGGACATCAAGGTATTTCGATGATTGTTAGCAATGAAATATTCCATTAAGGCATGCAGACTCCAAGGTACTTTTACATTCTCTAACCTTTGATCCCAAATGATGTGTGGGCGTCGATGGGATGAGTTTTGTCGAAAGGTGGGCCTTAAGGAATCCCACATCATCCAGAGCGAGTACAAAACATAAATGATTTGAAGAATACAATACAAGATTTGAACGAACATAAACTTACAGATCTTATTGTGAATCTTTCTCGCCGGGAGTCCTGGTTTTCAACCAAGATTTATGTCTAGTTGCGCCAATTACCCAGTTTTCACAACTAGACTTATTTTTCTCTTTACTATTTTATTTACTTTATTTATTAGAGTGTCTTACTCTAATTGAAAAAGGAAACCCTTTTCTCAAGTGGAGGATTATTTCCAGTGAAGCCATGTGTGTAACAAGATTACAAACATACTCATACTCAGGTTTGAAAAATATGCTTTAACGTATACTAGAGCATGATATGCCAGTTTCTTTAAATGATAGGATGACGAAAATTTTTGAAGAAGAAAGTTTCTTTATTATAGTGTCTTACTCTAATTGAAAAAGGAAACCCTTTGCTCAAGTGTAGGATTATTTCCAGTGAAGCCATGTGTGTAACAAGATTACAAACATACTCATACTCAGGTTTGAAAAATATGCTTTAACGTATACTAGAGCATGATATACCAGTTTATTTAAATGATAGGATGACAAGAATTTTTGAAGAAGAAAGTGGTGTTTTGATTTGATAGTCATATGGAACCAACATTCAATATAGTCATGATATTCTTGGTTCACTTGTTCATTTGGATCACTCTGTATATCCTCCTCTACCGTGCCATGCAGATATTCTACCATCATATGGTTGGTCTCTTGGATGCATACATGATCTAATGATAGGCATGTCAATAACTCCTCGATCTCAGGTTCTAATGGTTTCTCTCCAATGAATGTGGTCCATGACTCCTTGGTCTCCTCGGCAATTTGACAAGGGTGATCAAAGAAGGCTTTTAGATCTTCTTATGGGTGTGGCTCATAGAAATATTTTTCTTCTATCACTTTGGGAGAGGCATATATGTTCCTGATTGTGGTCAAGTTTTGTTCTTCCTAAGATGCAGAGACCTTTCCAACTACTGATAGGATTTGAGAGATTTCTTGGAGCAACATTTCATCTTTTTTGAACCACAGACTCTTGAACACCCTTCTTGTGTTGGTTAATAGGTCATGTCTTGCACATGGATTAGTGTACGAAGGGATCTTATAGCTCCAAAAACTAATTGAAATATTAATTTTAAAACAATTGGATTAAAACTAATTGCAGAATTAAATTACACCAAACTTGCATGAAAAGAAACACACTTTCATAAAAGGAACAATCAAAGTTTTGGAGAAACTCACAATAGTGGTCTCCCAGGTTCTTACCTCCTGTCTTACTGTTTCTCCTTCTGTTAAGGTCCTAACCCGCACATAGGTAGATCAATGTATTCGGATGTAATAAAGGTCAATATTAATAAGACCTATCAATAAAATAGAATAAGGCGGATGTAAGAAGACCT
>JZKD02S1628039.1:238010-254970 GCA_000966675.3 Picea glauca | reverse complement strand
TTAGACCATTGCTTGCTCTTTCACCATTTCCAACCTTTGGGACCAAACATTTCTTCCAATAGGACATATATAATAAAAATAAATATCATTAAATAAATGTATACTCATCTTTCTTCAAATTTTCACAATACAAAATAAGTTTGCACTTCCAAAAATTTGATCTCCTTAAACTAGTATACCAAACATATCTTTCTTCAATTTTTTACACCACAAAAATATTTTGCTCTCCCAATTTTTTTTATCTATTTGAATTATTACAACAAACAAAGTTACTCAAGTACAATCCCAAACACAAAGACTACAATCAAAGCCACATGTTGGGAAATGCAACTCCCTACTTGTCTTATGTATGTGCTCATGTTTAATTATTGAGTTATTGGTCATGAATTGGTAGAGTTTTTAGTCTCTACAAGTCCGTTCTTAGGTTTTAGGAGGTTGTTGAGGTCTAGTTAGTTTGAGAGATTCTCTCAAACTACTTAGCTTCCTAGATTAGAGTGTGGTCGAGATACTTTCTTAACCAAGTAATTGGGCAATGGTGCAAGTGACAGGCCTTGTCTACTCCTCGCCGACAAGCAACGTTCAAGGTGAATGCATCATGCCATTGTGGATATGGAACCAATTTTGTGTGACAATTTGTTGATTATATATATATATATATATATATATGAACTTGTTTATATTATTATGTATGTTTGTATTTAATTGTTTGTATATTATTGATTTAGGTGAGTTTACTATTTATAATTTAATTTCACATCTGTGACAATTTGTTAATAATAATAATAATAACAACAACAACAACAACTAATTACAATACTGAATTTCCAACTAATTATCCTTAAATCAAGCTAGCATAGAAAAGAAGACGGGGTGAATAGAACCATTAATCCGCGGTATGGAGTCACCCTCACAAAAATAGGAGGCCATATCCAATTCATGATGGACTGCAAATCATGGGCATCTAGGCTTCTGAAAAAGCTCTCATATGGTGGATCAAAGTGGAAACCTAATGGTGAGGTGGAACTTAACTTGGGATTGAAATGCTTATTTACATCCATTTTTGCAAGCACATAAGAATCTGAGCGAGTCTTTGAAAAAGGCTCCTACTTCTTCAACTATATGGGGTTGCATTTAAAATATTGGGTGGAAAAATTCAACCCATAAAACAAGGTTTCACTGAAGCCCTTGTCGAGATTAGGATGTGTTCATTGCCCCATTTGTGTTAGGAAGAGGAAACCTTAGAAAAAATTGAAAACTCATTGGGAATTTATGTCAAAACATCAAAGTCACCAACATTGTAAGCACACCTCTTACACAAGAATCTATGTTTGACTGGAGCTCTTTTGGAATTAATCTGCATAAGCTTTAAAGTCTTATAATGGGTTCAAACTCTTGAGTATGAGTACATCCCTTTCAATGCCGCAAATGCCATGAATATGGCCATTTTTTTAGGGATTACTTGTCAAAAAAAATAATCAACCTGACAAAGAAGGAAGAAACCAAGGATAGTGAAGGCCCTGCCAAAATACTCACTAAGAGAAAATCTAACAAAAAAACACTAGAAACCAATTCTAGACAACAACATAAAAAAGAGTAACAACTTCCAAATCTTGGGAGAGGAAACAACAAAAAAATATGCCTCCAAATTTAATGAATCAAACCCTCGACATTTACATAACCCTCGACATAAAATCAAGATGGTTTGAAACTTGGATGCATGGACGATATGATAAACCAACAATTGCTAACTAGAACCTTGATTGTCAACAATAACATAACCTATGGGTGAGTAAATAATATTGACCTCACCTTCTTCAACATTTTCATTCTAGAAAAGAAAATGAATGAACCAATAAAGGATAATTTCATAATAGCATGTGGAAACAATGTGTTTTTTCTACCTTCACTAAAAGACAGTGGAATGGTGTACTTTCTAGCTTGCCTCTAGAAGTTGTTGCTTCCTCTACTAGTTGGATTTATGTCCCTTAAGAATGCTTCAATTCAATCACAAACTTAGAATAATTCTTTATTTGAAGCATATCTCCCTCGTCACCATCTCTCAAGGTACCTGTAAGAGCTCTATCATATATGTAATCAATAGACTTGTGAACATGAAAATAAAAAAAGCAATTTATCCTGGACTACCATTCTAGGAGCACATCATTAGGAAAATTTAATCATATGAAATTTTATCAAGGCTATCAAGGATGATTTTAAGGATGGAAATGTATTTTAAAATGTAGAAACCTTGGCGAATCTTACTAATCCTTCTTATGTCAAATATAAATGTTTGGCGATATTTTTGTAAAAATATTCAAATTTCTAAGTATTTTATATAGTTTTTATAAAATTTTGGTGATTTTTAAGGAAAAATAATTTTATCCTATAGAGTTTGGGCGAATCATTTTTAAAATAGAAAATCTCGTTTTTGGAAAAACCATGAAAAATTAGCCCACGAGCGATTTAGCCCCTAAAGTCATCCTTGAAGACTATTTACTTAATCCAATCATGCCTAATGTAAATATCAATTGAAAATCTACATGAACCTCCCCGTAACTGAATTCCTTACTTGAACACTCTAAAGCTACAACCAATCTCATTTAGATAGAATTCTTGATTGAATCTATTTTTCCTCAAAGTTCCTTTTCCCAAAGATTAAGTCCTCTAGATATTGTTCTACTCGTAGAGAAATAAAGCCACTATCTCTCCACCCAACTAGAAAAAAAGATAAAATAAAATGAAATTATCATTTTGAAAATTGAGTAGAGGATAAACCAACATACCTAATATACAAAGTTCCTCCAAGGAAACCTTCTCTCAGTGGTTTAATAGGAAGATGTTGCAATGTTTGTCTTTTGAGTATTAAAATCCACTTCACAACAATTAATGATAGGTGTGGTGTTTTGCAGAACAAGAAGGAATGGGGCACCTTCTTTGCTCAAAGTCCCTAACAAAAATCAAGTCCCCCTATTTTTATATTGAATTTTGAACATGGAATTCCTAGGATGGTAAATTAATTCAAATTTCACTTATGACAACTTGGAGTTTCCTAGATCAAATTGGTATTGTAGTAGACTTCCAAAATGAGAATATGCTACCATGGTTTCATAATTTCCAAATGTAGCATTGAATATAGAGTTGGGTGAATTAGATGGTTACCATTTTTCTCTTGATATTCTTCCATTGTGTCTCTCCTTACTAGAAATGGGAGGAGGAATATAGCTATTCAGAAGCCTTAGTTATTCATTTTAAAAGTATATATAATGTTTATTTTTAAACTCTAAAACCATGGTTGAGAGAATTTTTCTTGTTTATGTTATCCAAGAAAATGGGCATTCTACTAAAGGCATCTAATCCCATATGTTTCTCCCTCCTTGAGATTTATAATACATCATTTCAAATAGATATAGAAAAAGAACATGTGACAAAAAGATGATCCATAGTTTTTCATTCCATTTGCATAATATACATCGCCCTAGACCCTGCCAATGCCCCTTTTGGTCATTGTCCAATGGTAATATTTTATTTTCCAAATCCATGTAGAGCAAGATTTTGGTTTTTAAAGGGCTCTCCAATTTCCAAACGAACCTCCACCACCATACTCTTTCTCTTACTTGAGATTATTCATTTTTGGTTAAGTAACCAATTTTAGTTGTATACTCTCATATGCCTTGATTTTTGAGCATTTGTTTTTGTCTTCCTACTCTAATAGCATTATAACATTGTGATTCAATACATTCACATATTGAGACCATTCCTGTTCTCTTTCACCCTGATTTCCAACCCTGAGACCAAGCATTTCTTCCAATAGAACTTTCTACACCCTCCAAAGAAAGCAACCCTTACGCTTTATCTATAACAAAAATAGAATAACATAACACAACATTATTAAACTAGTTTAGAACCATCTTAGGCACACACACACACACATATAAAACTAAAATCAACATCATTAACTCAATTTATATTCAGCTTTCTTCAAAATTTTCCATCATTTCTTCCAATAAGACTAGTTGCGTCCTCTAAAGACAAGCAACCCTTAAGCTTTATCTTAAAAAAATAGAATAGCATAACACAACATTATTAAACTAGTTTAGAACAATATTTATCAAGGATTTATCCACACACATATAACAAAAATCAACATCATTAAACAAATATATATTCATCTTTCTTCAAATTTTTACATTTCAAAAAGCATTTGCACTTCCAAAAATTAAATCTCTTTAAACCATTATACCAAACATATATTTCTTCAATTTTTACACTCCCAAAAATTTAATCTCTTTGAATTATTACACCAAACACAAATACTCAAATACAAACCCAAACACAAATACTACAATCAAAGCCACAATAATAAGAACATGAACTAATGAAGAATACGCTATTAAAATGGCCCCTAGGCAAGGATGACACACACAAATCGAAGTGTTGAGGACTGAACCAGTGAATCAGTGAACCTGTTTTGGCATTGAGCTTCTACAAGTCATGGCCTCGGAGGTAGGTTCAGAGCCTGGTTTGAACTAGTTTTGGGATGGAACTGGCTTGAGCGTAGTTTCAGTTAGGCATTTTACCATTTGGGATGGGGTGACGGGGTGGAAGCTGAGATGGAGGTCTCTTGACCCTGACTTTGTTGTTGAGGTGGAAGATGAGATGGAGGTCCTGATGGACCTAGAGGATAAAGTTATTTGGAGTCAGGACGATGTCTTTAAAACTGATGCAGAGTTTCGAAAAAAATTACTAAAGAAAAGACACTTGAAGTACAGAACGGATACATGTTCAATTAAACAAGTGTGGGATGATGGGATAAAGGAGGACCAATTGTTAGGTCTTGCTACAGTTAGGTGTGGGGAGAAAACGAGGCACCTGGGGATTATTGACGCACTATTTTCGCAGGAAGTGTTAGGCTAGCCATGCCCTTCTCTTGTTACCAAGAGTCCTTTGTAAGGTAACCTATATGTTCCTCAGTCAAGAAGTTACATTTTCCTTGAGGTTGGATTCTATCTGAGATAGGAGGCTGAAGCTCTGAAGTTTCCTGTGTCCGCGTCGTATTGAGGGTTTAGGGAGAGGGGTGTTGGGAATATTGGTAGCTCAGTAGGGGATGTGGGTTTCGATAGGATATTTGGGGACGCTAAGTCATGGAAACCTGTACGACAACACTACAAAATGATGTTGGGAATGGATGTGGGTTTGTAGGAAGTTGCGTCGCTCTCCTTGAATTCTCTAGTGGGTCATTTTAGCTATAGAGATCTATCAATTTTTAACATCGATTGGTGGCTGGAGGAAAATTGGAAACCCTTGCTAGGATATTCCCTAGAAGCTTTGGTACTAGTTCGTGGGTGGTATTGCTTCTGGTTTAGAGTGGTTGCAGATGTGGATTTCCTTCTGGGAAAGGTTTGGATTTATGGCTCTGGAAACCTTATGGTAAAAATGTGGACACACCTTTTTAACCTGGAGACAGACCACTTCAGTTTTGTCCACATTTGGGTTCTTCTCCCAAGTTGTCCCCTGTATTTTTAAAACTTTGATGCTTTTAAGGCCATTGGAGATGCGCTAAGCAAATTCTTACATGTGGATTCGAAGGTACTTACTGGTAAGGACTGCAAAGTGGGAAGAATCCTCGTAGAACTAGATTTTCATTTGGGTTTGTCAGTTGTAATATCCCATTTTTTTATCCTCGTATTAAATAATGTATTTGGTTAATCTATGAAAGGCCAGAGCGCCCAAACAATTAAAAGAGGCCACTGTGCCTAGGAAATGTAATGTTTTGACCATTATCAATAATAAATACATCACTGGCTGCTAGACGGACAAGGACAAGAGTTATAGGGGGATATGATTCCACAAGAGAAGGGGCTTGAGGGAAAAAATGTTTATTTTATATTTTTATTTACCCATTTTTTGTTTTAATGGAGAATATCAGTTACATGAGATTCTTGGGGGAAGGCCATGTGGTTTTTTAATCCCAAGAAACATATAAACCCATCTTGTGGGTTGTTTGGGGGCTTCTTCTTCACTCATTCACTCACTCACTCATGGTTCACTGATTCATCCGTTCATGCACTCATTCACTGATTCATTCATTCATTCATTCATTCATCTATTCACTCTTTCACCCACTCTTCATTCTTCATTCATTTTGATATTGTCTTGGGAAATAGAAACAAATTATGGGGAGGAGCAATGGTTTGGTTGGAAATAATGAATGTTGTTGTATTCCATCCATGAATTAATGCATGCATGTCTGAGATGCATTGACATTTGTTAAGTTTTTCCCACAACTACAAATCTTAAGAGTCCCAACATGGAGATTCTTGGCCAGATGCATTGGAGCCCTGGAAGGAGGTGGATAGCCTTAGGGACTGTGTGGAAGAGAACAGGGTCCATTCTCTTAGGTTGTGCAGGCTGGGTAGAAGAGAACTGGTGTACTTTGGATTGTTCTGTGTGCTGAGAAGCCTGTAAGAGATTGGGTGCTGACTAGTTTGGGAAGCTGAGTGACACTCTTAAACCATCCTTGTGGACTCATAGCCCTAGATCGAGGGTGACATTGTTGTGGATACTTGGAACAACAATGTCTATGGTTGGGTGGAACGTCCTTGGTCTACAACTAGTTGATGGTTCATTTCATTAAAGATAAGTTCCCTCTTTGTCATGGTTTCATTTACTTTTATATTTATTTCCGTTGTGTATTTATTTATCTATGAAATTCGTATCTATATTATGCATTCTTTCTTGGTATTGTTGTGCATCACACATGGTTAATTTATTTTATGTTGTAGTATGACTATTGATCTATGCATGTGAATATTTCATTCATATTTATTAATTAAAAATTTATCAGAAGTTGAAATTAGTTCAGAAGCGAGATTGAAGTAGCGTTCCCAGCCTGTGGGTGGCTGGGTACGTTACAGATTGGTATTAGATATTCAGGTTGAAACACTAGACTTGTATGGTACAAAACTATGGATAGGGTATTATGGTTAAAAAGGGATATGTCCTTGTGATCTTAAATTTCTTGAAAGATAGCACTGCAAAGATCGCACATAAGCCAAAGCGTCATGTAGAAAGTGATTCTTTGTGAAGGGTCGTAGAGTCATGGTCGTCCCTTTTGGATTTCGATAGAGATCACAGTTGTTGATCGAAGCCAAGAAAGAGATGGAAAACTCTGGAACTTCATCGATTCAGTGATTATGGGAGAGAGGGTAGAAGCATGAACAAGGATGAAGTCGTGAAGTCTCTCGATCCGTCCGATCTGGTAGGAGGCTCAAGAGAAATCTTAGTCGTTGGTCAAGGTCATCCGTCTTTGACCACTTAGGGAAGTTAACTTCAGGAGAATCGAACCATTTTAGAACTACTATAACCCGGAGTCCCGGAGTGCCGAAGTCCCAAAATCCCATCGACCACTAGATCGAGGGAAGAATTCGAGAGTAATGCATGTCATCATATCTGGAGTAGAGATGGTGGACCATCTCTTCGATTGATGATGTGTCATATGCCATGTGGCCAGAGTACCGTGTGGGGACACGTGTGACCAATATTCAGTACCTTTCATACCCTAACCTATTCATTTTTTAGTGACACATGGAACACATGCCATGTCATCTCCAGGAGTATGGCCTCCAAGGGTGTCCAACATCTCTACCAACGAAAATGTTGAAGACCGAAGTCACGAATTCATGCAAAACATTGATGTAAGATCCCTTTAGGACCTTTCTCAACCGTTAGATCAAGTAGTGGAAGGATGACATAAGCACTTCGACAGATATCACTTCGGGGGAGTTGAATGACTCCCGAGTTGTAAAATATCGGAGTCCCGGAGCGTCAAAGTCCAGAAATGAATAAGGACCATCCATCCCGATGCTTGATTAAGTCATGGTCGTTGGATCAACTACTGGAATGATAGTGTAAGAAGAGGCATTAACCGATGGTAAGCGATCATCTTCACTTTATAACCGCTTCGTAGGTATCACATCGGGGAAGTTGAACAACTCGAGAGTTGTAATGTCCCAAAGTCCCAGAGTAGAGAATTAACATGGTCTGTTGATCTAAGATCCTTTGAGAGTTTTCATGACCATCTGATTTAACAGTGGAAGGATAGGGTAAAAGCTTTAGCGAGTATCACTCCTAGGGAGTTGTAATGTTTCGGAGTCCCGGAGAACTGAAGTCCTGAATTGGTTAAGGTAATGTCATATTAATTCGTGACCATCGATCTCGTTTAAGCCCCCATATGGGGCGAGATCGTCCAGTTGACAGGAGATCAAATATCAACCATCTGATCTACCAGTGGAGTTAATATAAGTGTTTGACGAAGCTTTACTTTGGGAGAAGTAGAAGATTGAAGAGGGAGAATAGTCGAAGGCTGAATTCCAGAGGACTTGGTCCCAGCGTTGGTCTCATTATAATATAAAGGGGTCAATTAGAGGCACGAAGGCCTAGTAGTAACCAAGCTCTCAAACATTTGCGAACAAGCTCATGTGTAGAATAATAGGGGAAAAGCGCTAAAGGAATGACGCTAAAGAGTGAATAAGCTCGTGGTTTAGAGTGATGGTCACAAGGAAAGTGGATTGAAGGAAGTGACTTTGAAAAATTTGAATTATGTACCATTTAAAGGAGTTATGGAATATTTCGACAAGATCCTATTGAAAACAAAAGAAAAGGGGTTGAAAGTGATTTTGTTTCGGGAAGACATAACTTTCAGCTCAAATATCAAATTGGGGAAAGATTACAGTCATTAGAAAGATGATTCGGAGGATAATAACATGGAATTGTTATAATATGGAGAATGATAATATATTTCTTCATGAATTGAGAAGAAAAAGGACTTGTAGCATTGTTTGGCAATTTTTTTTTATAATACGCATAATTCTAACAAAATGGTTGCTTGCACATTTTGCAGAATTAGGGGGTGTAAACATATAAGTTCAGTATAAGAATGCATACTCAAGAAATGGAAGAAGGAGAGGGATATTCTAGCCACGATAAAGAGGCCAAAGGTCAAAATATCAGTGTTGGTAATGCAGAGACAGAATCCAACAGACACCAAGCCAGAGGGGAGCAAAAAACATTGATAGAGATTGTAAGAAGCCTGAAAATAGAAGTGTAGAGTTAAAAAAAATACAATGAGTGATTGATGAGAGAAAAAAATCAGATAAATTCTCAAGTGATGCAAAAAATCAGTTGCAGAGGAAAACAAAGAATGGATCAAACTCAAAACAAGAGGAATATGGAACATGTCATGAAAGAAGAGATGACTGCAGAAGAACTGGTTATTCAAGAAGTGCTATCAGGAATCATAGAAATCACTCACCTCCCTAGTCAACAAGGAAATATTATGCATTTGAAGATTCCATAAGTAGTCCATAGGTGTCTCCTATTAGACACCAAAGAAGGAGACATGAATTGGACAATTTGCAAGGAGAGTTGAGGAAGCTTAAGACACCATCCTTTGATGGTGAAAGATAAAGGGAAGACAATGTTGAGGCATGGTTTCTTGGACTCGGGAGGTATTTTCACTTACATAACTACTCATCAAACCTAGAAGCCATAATTGCCACATACCATTTACATGGGAAATATGCTATGTGGTGGGATCAGTTGAATCAAGTTGAGCACATTAATGAGATTAGGATCACATAGAAGGAGTTCAAGAAATATTTTCAGAAGGAGTACCTTTCAGAGCACTTCTATGTCAATAAAATGTAGGATTTCTTTGAGCTCAAACTAGGAAGCATGACCATGGAAGAGTGTGAAAAGAATTTCGTGGGCCTACTAAAGTATGTGGGGTTTATAAAAGATGAGAAGGTGAAAGTACATAGGTTTTTTAGTGGACTTCCATCCTTTTATAAAGAGAATATTCAATATGATGAACCTAGGACTTTGACTGAGACCATTAGGAAGGCTAAATACTTGTATGAGCAAGGAAAGGGTAGAGAGTCTTTGCAAAAATATTGGAAGGATAAGAAGAAGGAGAATTATGATCAGAGAAAAAAATGATTCAAATCTCATTTCAATAGAAATATCCCAAGTAAAAATCATCCTGACTAGTATGCTAAGGATGAATCAAAGAGAGAAGAATCCTTGGTAAAAAGTGGAAGACCACCAATCCAATGTTGGAGATGCAAAGAAGAACACATGTGCAAGGATTTCCCTCACAGAAAGGACATAGTGAAGACCATGCACAACATCCAAGAGGCTACAACAATAGAAGACATGGGAAGAGTATATGCAGCCTTAGATGATCGACAATCATAATACCAATCCAATATGATCAAGGTGGAAGGTAAAATCATGAATCATCTTGTTTCTATTTTATTTGATTCAGGAGCAAGTCATTGTTACATTGATTCTAAAATAGTGGATAGATTACATTTGGAGAAAATTAATCTTGAAAAATCAAGTTTGGTTAAGCTATCCATTGGAACCAAAAAGAGAATCCATGATATGGTAAGAGGTTGTTCCATAAGTCTTAATGGTTTGATTACTATTGTTTATCTAAATATTATACCATTGGGGTCTTATGATATTCTATTTGGAATGGATTGGCTTGAAAAGCATCATGTTGTCCTAGATTGTCATAACAAGACATTTACATGTCTCAATGAAGAAGGAAAATAGATCATTGTGAAAGGAGTTCCAAGACCAATCTCTATAAGGGAGATTTCAGCCTTACAGTTGAAGAGATGTTTCAAAAAAGAATGTCAATTGTATGGAGCCCATGTGGAGGAAACATAAAATACAAAGGGGCCAAGCCTTGAAGAATTTTCGGTACTAGAATAATTTGAATATGTATTCCAATAAATACCAGGGTTGCCACCAAGGAGGGAGATAGATTTCTCTATTGATTTAGTGCCAGGAGTTGCCCTGGTATAAAAGACACCTTACAAAATGAGTACACCAGAATTAAAAGAATTAAAAATGAAGTTGGAAGAATTGTTGAATAAAGGGTACATACATCCAAGTGTTTCACCTTGGGGAGCACCAATACTCTTTGTCAAAAAGAAGGATGAAACCTTGAGGCTGTGTATTGACTTTTGACAACTGAATAAATCCACTATAAAGAAAAAGTACCCTCTACCCAGAATTGATGACCTCTTTGATCATATAATAGGGGAAAAGATATTCTCAAAGATAGACCTGAGATCGAGATACCATCAGGTAAGAATCAAGGAAGAAGACATCCATAAGACAACCTTTATTACCAGGTATGGGGATCATGAATTTGTAGCAGTGCCGTTTGGACTGTCCAATGCACTAGCTATCTTTATGTGCTTAATGAATAGGATATTTAGAAATTATTTGGATAAGTTTGTCATAGTATTCCTGAATGACATAAATGTCTATTCTAAGTCAGAGGAAGAGCATGCACATCACCTAAGATTGGTATTACAAGTGTTGAGGGAACATCAGTTGTATGCCAAACTTAGTAAGAGGTATTTTTACCAATAAAAAATCCATTACTTGGGACAAAATATTGCAGAACATGGTATAGCAATGGATCCAATGAAGATTGAAGCCATTAGAGGATGGCCAACACCAGGGAATGTTTCAGAAGTCAGATATTTTATGGGGTTAGCTGGTTACTACAAAATATTTATAGCAGGGTTCTCTAAGCAGGGATGATTTTAGGGGGTAAATTTCTCTCATGGGCTAATTTTCCATGGTTTTCCCAAAAAATGATTCGTTATTCTAAAAATGATTGACCCAAATTCTATAGGATAAAATTATTTTACCTTAAAATCGCCAAAATTTTATACAAACTATAGTAAGATTCACCAAGGTTTCTACATTTTAAAATAAATTTCCATCCTTAAAAGCATTCCTGTCTCTAAGATTGGCCATCCCATCACTTCTTTGCAAAATAAGAGAATTAAATTTGAATGGACATTTGAGTGTGAAGAGAACTTTAATTTGTTGAAAGAATTACTAACTAGTGCACCTGTTCTAAAGATTGCTGACCCAAATGAAAGTTTTTTTGTTATAGATGCATGCAAGGACTTGGTAGAGTCCTCACTCAAAATGGACATGTCATTAGTTATGAGTCCAGAAATATTAAAGAGAATGAGAGGAACTATGCCACACATGACTTGTAATTTGTTGCCATTGTTTACGTTTTGAAGATGTGGAGGCATTATCTCACAGGGAAGAGATTTGAATTAAGAACATACCATAATGGTCTGAAATATATTTTTGAACAACCAACTTTAAATGTCGGGTGGACGAGATGGCTGGAATTTTTAAGTGAATATGATTTTGACATCAAGCATATCAAAGGAAAAGAAAATAAAGTTGTTGATGCACTTAGTAGAAGAGTACATCTCATGCATGATACAACTATTAATATGCATCAATCATATTTAAAGAGAATAATTTTAGATGTTGTTGCTACAGATCAACATTACTTACAGGTAAAGGAAATCTTACAACAAGAAAATGTACAACAAAAAATTGAAGAATTTGAGATAAAGGAAGATGGATTACTTATGCATAAAAATAGAGTTTATGTTCCTAGCTCCGGAGAACTTAGGAATTTGGTATTAAACTAAATGCATAATGTTCCATATGCCAGACATATCGGTTACCAGAAAATAATTACAATAGTAAGAAGCCAATTATTTTGGTCAGGAATGAAAAAATATGTTGTTGATTACATTTCCATATGTATGGAGTGTCAGAGAGTGAAGGCTGAGAATAACCACCCAACGAATTTGCTACAACCATTACCAATTATAGAGAAGAAATGGGAAGTGGTAACCATCGATTTTATAAATAAATTTCCTAGGACAACAAGACAACATGATTCAATCATGGTAGTGGCTGATAAATTGACAAAGGTTGTTCATTTTGTTCATGTGAAAAGGACACATACAACAACTAATATTGCAGAAATTTAAATGAGGGAGATTGCTAGGTTACATGGGATACCTAAGGCAATTGTCTCAGACACAGAAACAAAGTTTACTTCAAATTTCTGGAGGGGATGTTTTAAAGGATTTGGTACAAATATAAACTTTATCACAACATACCATCCATAGTCATATGGGATGATAGAGAGAGTCAATCAAGTAATTGAAGACATGTTAGGAATGTATGTAATGGATAAGCCATATAAGTGAGAAGATTACTTGAACTTGGTTGAGTTTTCCTAGAATAACAGGTATCAATATTCATTGAAAATGAGCCCATTTGAAGCTTTGTATGGTAGGAAATGCAATACTCTAGTGATTTGGGAAAATCCAGTAGATAAAGTGGTACTTGGGCCAGAATTGCTCAAGGATATGGAAGACCAGATGGTTAGAATTAAGAAGAATTTAAAGGAATCTCAAGATATGATCTAGGTGGATATCAGTGGCCACCCACCTTTTCCAACGAGCTCAAAACATTTTTCTGGCAATTTTGGCAACTTACTATTTTTAGCAGTTTTAACTTCCGGGGCCATTTTGAGGGCCTAAATGAAGGTTTTTTGGGATAGATATTCTCAATGATATCCAAAGGTATGATTGAGCCCCCAAAATTAATCTCCTCGATGATACCTTTCCAACGGTCTATCATACGCCTAAAACAGAGATCGTATGCAAAAGTTATGACCCTGGGAAGTTGATGTACTAACTTACCCAGACGGGGCCCACATGACTTTTGGCGCTTCATCTCCTAGGGTTAGGTTTTTGGATGTCTATGGTTTTTTTCATTCCTGCTTATTATAAAAATTTCTTCAGAGCCCCATTGTAATCATCTTCTTGTGAATGAGCACAACCGTCAAATCTCTTTTCAGAGATAATCCGTCACCATTCCAGCAAGCTTGTTTTCGCTGCATTTTACAGTTTCATCTTATTTCCTTATTGAATAGAAAACCAGTTTTACTATATCTCTATTATTTTGTGTTAAGAACCTGTCAATAATATGTATTCATTTATTTCTGCTCATAAAATCCGGATCAGTGGTATCAGAGCGGTCTGCTCCTTGTCGTCTTAATGCATGTCCCCAACGAGGTCGGAGTACAAAAAGTTGGGTCTTGAGCTTGTTTCTCTTGAGGATAAAAGATCTCACATGCCCAATCAAAATCTCATGGAAGGAGAAAATAAATATTACGGGATAGGATATCCTTTCAAACTGTTGATTGAGGAATCCCTCACGCAACAAAGGAACGAGATGATGGACAGTTTCACGCAAATCCTTCGGTGACTACCAACAAGCGACACATCTTCTTTGAGCGGAGGCGTCGCCCCCTTCAAGGTACAAATAAACTTCGATATTCCTATATTTGAATTTTATATAGACACAAATGTTGTAGACAAGTGGTTGAATCTACTAGAAGGGTATTTTTTTGTCCATAACTTTTTGAATAGAGAAAAGATTACTTATGCGCTCCTCAAAGCCGTTCCCCATGTCAAAGATTCGTGGGAAACTTTCTGTGAGCAAAAGGAAACAAAGGAACCCTCATTATTTACAGTCATGACCATCTGGGAATCCTTCAGGGATTCTATTAAGGAATAATACTACTTTGTCGGAAGTTATGACGACTTGTATACCAAATGGACCACACTGCGGAAAGAAAGAGACCAAGCAGTGCCATATTTCACAAATATCTTTCATACCTTATGCACCAAGCTGGGTATCAAATATTCAGAGAGACATCTGGTGCTAAAGTATCATGATGCTCTACATAGATACATCCAGACCGAAATGGAATTTCTATACGTCTCATCCTTGACTGTAGCCTATCGATATGTCGTCAAAATCGAGCAGAATCTCAAACAAAAGACGCAACAATTTAGGTCTGGGAACCCCTCACAACAAAATCCAGGAAAGGGCGGACTCAACCCACAGAACAAACGACAAAGAAAATATGGACAGTATCAGGACAACCAGTCTAAGCTGCAAGCAAATAAGGACACCCAAAAGACAAAGAATGATACAGGGAAGTAGTGCGACTTCCATAAGAGCCCTTGGCATAACATTGTTGATTGTTGCTCAAAGAAGTTGCTAGTGGCCGAAGTGAAAGCCTCTGAATCATATGCGGGTTCAGACTCTGAGTCAAAACTAGAAAGGGGAATATGAATCATTGACTCGAAACCCAGTGTCACCGTTACTACCACCAAGCTCCAGCCTAGTGAACCAAACGAGCCAGAAGAAGGAGAACGCCTCTTCCATTCATAGATGTGGGTAAAAGGCACCCTGCTGCACTTCATCATTGATAGCGGTAGCCAAAAGAACCCCATCTCAGCAGAGGTCGTCAAGTGGTTGGCCCTATCGACAACGCCACACCCATAAAAATACACCATTGGATGGCTTCGCCAAGGAAGCGATCTCCGCGTCAACCAGTAGTGTCAACTGTTGTATGACATCAAGCCCTTCAAAGACAAGGTATTGTGTGATGTTGCTCCTCTCGAAGTTTGTGATGTTATTTTGGGACAACCTTATTTATGGAAACGTCATGTTGTATATGAGTCTAGGCCTCATAGTGTTATTACTACTTTGAACATGAAATTGTACAGGATACCCGAGGCAGTCCCACCTAGTGTTATTTCCTTGATCTTTGCTAAGACTCTCAGATGGCGAAGTTTGTCTTCTTCGTGATTCACTCTCAGAATAAGTGAAAGATCACAACCACATCTAGGGTCTCTGTGGCCGACCTCTCCACACAGCAAAAAAAAGTAGATAAGGTCATGGAAGAATACTTATATATCTTCTCCTCACCTACCGAGGTACCTCTGTATTGCCAGGTCAAGAACCCCATCGATCTGACCCCCAACGCACCGCTTCCCAATGGGCCAGTCTATCGCTGCTCTCTGTTAGAGAATGAGGAGATCAAGTGACAAATCCAAGAAATTCTCCACAAGGGGCACATCCATCCCATCTCATCACCTTGTGGGAGCCCAATCATGTTGGTACAGAAGAAATATGGAACCTGGCGACCCTGCATTGATTACCGGGCTCTGAATAAAATCACAGTTAGAAACTGGTACCTGATTCCCCGAATCAAAGACCTCCTTGATCAACTCACGGGGGTCAAATACTATAGTAAGATTGATTTGAAGTCTGGCTACCACCAGGTCCCGATAGATCAGATAGATGTATGGAAAACCTCCTTCAAGTCAAAGGAAGGCCTTTTTGAATGTTTGGTCATGCCCTTTGGTTTGACAAATGCTCCAGCCACTTTCATGAGGATGATGGACGATATCTTGTGACCATTCATCAATACGTTTGTAGTGGTGTATCTGGATGACATTCTCATTTACAACAATACTTGGGTTGAACACTTGCAGCATATTCAACAGGTTATGCACACCCTGCGACAACACAAGCTATATTCCAACTTGGAAAAATGCTCCTTTGGCATGGATAGGGTCCATTACCTGAGCTACATAATTGATCATCATGGTGTACATGTGGATCCATCCAAGATCCAAGTCATTTGTGACTGGCCAGCCCCAACCACACTCACTAATCTTTGGAGCTTCTTGGGCCTTGCCAATTTATACCACAGGTTCGTGTTGGGATTCTCCCATATTGCATGGGCCCTCAACCAAATAACCAGGGGTGGTGATAAGGAGAAATTTGCATGGGTTCGGTCCCAACAAAAAGAATTCGATGATTTGAAGCAACGCTTGTGCTCAACCCCAATACTTTCACTACCAGACCTGCAACAACCCTTTGATATTGAGACAGATGCTTCAAACTATGCGGTGGGTGTCGTTCTCACTCAGCACGGTCACCTCGTGGCCTATCATAGTGAGACACTATCAGATGTTGTTTGTAAGTACCCTATTTACTATTAGCAATATTTCTTGTAAGGGGTTAGAATGCAAAGGAATGGGTTAAAAACCCACTTGTCCTAAGTTTAGAATGCTAATGCGCCTGTGGTAAGAGACAAGCAAGTCTAGACAACAGAGAATCGCGCACCCGGATCAACAACGCGTGAGTTGATTCCGGACCCCCCCTGCCTTTCTACCTTTAAGCT
>JZKD02S1628039.1:225361-237820 GCA_000966675.3 Picea glauca | reverse complement strand
GCTTGGATCAGAGTGCCCTGATCAACGACGCACAAGTGATCTAGACTCCATTATATTTCTATGTTTAGCTAAGTGGGGCCCCTCTTTTCCTGACATGTCACCCTCTGTACCATTCTTTCCCTTCCCAGGTGTCTCCTCCACCTCAACACCATTCCACCATGCACTTTTACTCCTGCACTCCCTGTTGTTTCCACCTATGCCCTGTCCATCTCCCGTGGAATTTCTCATCCGCTGGCAAGACTCCCACCATCATTTTCTCCATATCCTCGTTTTCATCCATCATAGGGGTCCCTCGCAACAGTCCAACGAAGTAGCATCCAAAGAAAGACTATTCCGCTAATCCAGGTGGCACCCTTAAGTGAACGCCACACCGCAGAAGTGTTGAGTTGGTTGGGCCATCCTCAATCCCAATGAAGCAGTTATTGAAGCAGTTGGTGGTGGTTAGACATCGTCTCCACCATAATGGGAAAGTTCGGTGATGAGTTAAGAGCACGTCGATTCGCCTACGGAACTGTCAGGAGTTCGATTGCGTCCACCGTTGGTGCATGATCATTCATAGATTGCTAGTGCAGATTGTCAGAGGCCATGCAGACGCAAAGATTTTAATGCAACACCTTGATTTTGTTGTTGTTGTTGTTTTGAGTATATAGAGGCATTTTTTCCATTTTGGTATTGATCGATGGTAGAGCAAAGCTCCTGACTGTAAATTTTTAACAACCATTCTGGTTTCCTAGTTGTGCATCTGGATTTGAGACTTCTTGTTTTATGAAAAACAGTTTTCTTACTACACCTATGGTTTCATCTTATACCAGAGTGTTCATGATCGAATGATTCGCATGAGTTGTTGCAGTTATGTTACGATAAAGGATTTGTTGTAGCATTGTTGTATTCTCTGGTCTTTTGTGTTTAAATGTAAGAGGATCTTGCGTTTGAGCGCTCTCTTCTCCAATCTGTTAGGAACCTGACATTTGTGACAGACCCTCACACTCTTCTCATACCAATCTTCCCTATGCTCACCTTTTATTACAACTCACTGTTTGAAGTTTATCTAAGACCTCACTTGCCCATGCACACCTAGCCTAGTTTCAGAGTTAAAATGATATCGTTCTGAGTTTACTCCCATTTGATCATCATTTATAAACAAATCATGACATTAAACTGATGGGTGTCGGGCTCTGCTTCTGCTGCAATTCAAGAGTGACATCCGACGCTAACACTTACGACAAAGAAATGCACTCCATTGTACAATTCTTCCGCCAGTGGAGAAATTACATTCTTGGGAAGGAGACAATCATTCACACTGATCATAAGCCACTGTAGTTCATGCAGACACAAGGAAAACTGCAGAATGATCACCATCAAAAGTGGTCCACATGCTTGCAACAATTCCACCTCAACATCAAGTATAAAACAGGAAGCACCAATCATGTTGTTGATTGCCTCAACAGACCGCCAGTCATGACACTCACCACAGTGATAGACTCCTGTGGCCATGAGACCTCTGGATGGCCCCAACTCTATGAGACATACCTGTACTTCACCACCACCTACCAAATGTTGGGTGCAAACGTAGTTGTCACTAATTTCCATCTTCAGGATGGGTTGATGTGTCATATGGGCCATATCTATGTTCCATCAAGCAAGCGAGCGAAGCTGATCTAGGAATCCCACTACAGTCAGGTGGGAAGATACTTCGGTGTCCAAAAGATAGTGGCAATGCTATAGAAACATTTCTACTGGCCAAAACTTTGACAAGAGGTCAGCAAGTATATCAGGTCCTGCACTTCCTGCGTTGTTGCCAAACCGACCACTAAGAAACAGGGCCTATACACCCCTATTCCTACTCCTGATAGGCCATGGGAATCCATCTCAATGGACTACATGTCGGGCCTCTCATCCACCAAGCGAGGAAATGACTGTGTTTTTGTGGTTGTTGATCACTTTTCTAAGATGGCGATTCTGGTTGCCTGCAAGAAGAACATCACAACCAAGGCCACTGCCAAAATCTTCTTTGAACAAGTTTGGGTACATTTTGGAATCCCACAAACCATTCTCTCAGATCGAGATAGTCGATTTCTCAACACATTCTGGTTGAGCCTTTGGTCACTGCTGGACACCAAGCTCACCAAATCCACGACCTTCCACCCCCAGACAAATGGCCAAACCGAGGTTGTAAATCAAATGATTGTGCATATCCTTCACATGTATAATTCAAATCACCCTCGCACATGGGATGAGAGCCTTCCCTATGTCCAACATAGATACAACTGAGCCCTGCATAGCTCAGTTGGCCACAACCCCTTTCAGGTGGGGTTGAGATTCCAACCATTGGGTCCCATAGATGTTTCACTTCCCCTTGCGGTCATCTTGATCGACTCATCTCCTACTCCAACTGAAGTTGACAAAGCCACCTGGTTCATTGAGCGGATCCAACACATCTGCCAACAGGTTCAGGATATCCTACAAAATTCCAATGAAAAGTACAAGCAACGCCATGATCAACATTGGGTGCCACATAAGTTTTAGGTGGGCGACAAAGTTTGGTTGCACTTGCAGAAAGAATGCCTTACAGGACCCCATCGAAAGCTTCGCCCACTCCGTTATGGGTCGTACACCATCACCAAGGCCATGAGGGTTAATTATTTTGAGCTCAACATTCCTCCTTTCCTTGGCCTGCACCCAGTGTTCAATGTGGATCTCCTTCGCCCTTATTTCCCACCATTATTGGACACCTCAGACGTAGCAGAACAATTGACACCAACAGAGCTCAACCTCGACTGCATACAACAAGAATCCAACGATCATATTTTGGATGCACATATCAAGGGCACTCGACAACAAAGGATCCAACTTTATCGAGTCGTCAAAGTAGGGCAGCTCCTGTACTAAGGCAAGTGGCTCACCCGAGGCCAAATTCAACATAAATTTCCTCATTTGATTGGGGAACTCAAAAAAATGGATATAATTACTTCCTAAGGAGGGAGGATTGATCTAGGTGGATATCAGTGGCCACCCACCTTTTCCAACTGGCTCAAAATAGTTTTCTGGCAATTTTGGCAATTTACTATTTTTAGCAGTTTTAACTTCCGGGGCCATTTTGAGGGCCTAAATGAAGGTTTTTCTGGATAGAGATTCTCAATGATATACAAAGGAATTATTGAGCCCCCAAAATGAATCTCCTCTATGATACCTTTCCAATGGGCTATCATACGCCTAAAACAGAGATCATATGCAAAAATTACGACCCCGAGAAGTTGATGTACTAACTTATCCAGACGGGGCCCACATGAATTTTGGCGCTTCATCTCCTAGGGTTAGGTTTTTGGATGTATAGGGTTTTTGACATTCCTGGTTATTGTAAAAAGGCCTTCAGAGCCTCATTTTAATCATCTTCTTGTGAATGAATGCATTCGTCACATCTCTTCTCATAGATAAGCCGTCACCATTCTAGCAAGCTTGTTTCCACTGCATTTTACAGTTTCAGCTTATTTCCTTATTGAATAGAAAACCAGTTTTACTATATCTCTGTTATTTTTTGTTAAGCATCTATTAATAATCGGTATTCATTTTGTTCTACTCATAAAATCTAGATCAAGATAGACAAAAAAATTATGCAGATAAGAATAGGACAACTAGAGAATTTAAAGTGGGGGAGAATGTACTTTTAAAAGTGAATCCCAAGAAGAGCTCTTTGACGTTGGGTAGTTATACAAAGCTAGCAACCATATTTTGTGGTCCATTTGAGATATTGGACAGAATAGGGCCAGGTGTATACATGCTTGCATCGCCTGCTTCCATGAATGTGCATAATGTATTTCATGTCTCTTTGCTAAAAACATATGTACATGATCCTAACCATGTTATTGATTGGCATATGATTCAGGTAGAGACTGAGGGAGACTTTTAGGTCCAACCAATGCAAATATTGGACATAAAAGTCAAAATTCTATAGAACCGAGCTATAGCGCTAGTAAAAGTCTAGTTGACCTGCTACAATCTAGAAGATGTTACTTGGGAGCATGAAGATTCCATGCAGGCAGAGTACCTGCAACGTTTTGAATAAATGTTTTGATCATTATCAATAATAAATACATCACTAGCTGCTAGACAAACAATGACAAGAGTTATAGGGGGCTATGATTCCACAAGAGAGGGGGATTGAGGGGCTAAGTGTTTATTTTATATTTGTATTTACCCATTTTTTGTTTTAATGGAGAACGTCAGTTACATGATCTTCTTGGGGGAAGCCCATGTGGTTCTCTAATCCCAAGAAACATATAAACCTATCTTGTGGGTTATTTGGGGGCTTCTTCTTCACTTATTCACTCACTCACTCGTGTTTCACCGATTCATTTGTTCATTGATTCACTCATTCATTCGTTCATTGATTCACTCATTCATTCGTTCATTCATACATTCACTCTTTCACCCACTCTTCACTATTCATTCATTTTGATCTTGGATTGGAAAAGATAAATGAATTGTGAGGAGGAGCCATGGTTTGGTTGGTAGTAATGACTGCTGGTGTATTCCAGCCATGAATTAATGTCTGCATGTCTGAGATGAATTGACATGTGTTAATGTTTCCCCCCAACTACGAATCCTAAGAGTCCCAACATCGAGATTCTTGGCCAGATGCATTGTAGCCCTGGAAGGAGGTGGATAGCCTGAGGAACTGTGTGGCAACGAAGGGGGTCCATTCTCTTGAGTTGTGCAGGCTGGTGTTATATGTTGACACGAAGTTTAATTTTTCCTATATTTGAAAACTAAATCTTCATCTTTTCCCAAGTCATGGAGCCGTCCTTAGTCCAGAAGAGGAATCATAGCTTTCCATTCCTTTTCGGGTTTTCGAGGTTCGGTTTTTCTCGGAGTATGATCTTCAACCATCTTATTTTCCCAGTGCCGAAATCCCGAAAATGTTTAACATATTAAAAAATTTAAAAGGGGAAAGAAATAAAGGTTGCCTTTTTCGTCTCTTTCCACAAAGCGCTCCTTAAACCCGTAATTAATTAAGTTCCTAAACATAATTATCATTCCCTTAATCTTTCGCGATTCGGGTTTTTCTTTCTACTAAAGCGCTTTCGAGCTCTTAAACGTCAAACTCCCGATCCTCGTTTTCCCGAAAGTTAAAAGGATAATTAATTATTAACCTGGATTATTTAAAGCCTAAATACATGGTCTTAGCAACTCACTAATCTCATTGCAATTTCTCTATCCGGAGATTGATTACGATATATCCCCTGATGACAGGATCCCCGAACTTCCGAAACGCGAAATCGTGTATTCTCTAAACAAGGTTTAAGATTAAGGTTAATTTGTTTTTTAAACAGGATTAGTGATAATTAAACCGCCTTTCGCATTTCGGGAATTAAGGAAGTTAGTGATTTTTGAAACTCTAGTTTTGAAATCACTGATATACGACAATATTAATAATGGGTAAATGAAGATCCTTTTCGACACAAAATCGTACCTCCGAGCATATCTTTCCATTAAAAAACATTAATTTTTCATCGTCTACGTCTGTACACTCGTTATAACGCAAAAGTGAAGGTTAATAAAGTCTTATATTTCGAACTTCATAGTTATTCTTTACATCTACAACAAGTCACGTTTACGTGATTTTATACACATTTCCTCTGTTAACAGGTTTATGATCCAACACATGTATCATGGAACATAAGAAGGCACCCAAGAAAAGCGAAGAAATTGCAGAAAGATTGAGTCTAGACGGAGACGATATATCTAATACAACAACACATGCCATCGATTCCATAAAATCCTGGAGGCAGATTTTTGAGACTCTGGATTATGAAATAAAAAATTTCCCTCATGATGCCGACAACAAGCTTCGAGATATAGCGGAGTCTGAGCTCCACAAAATAGCTACACGGTCATGACTTACGACCTATAATGACATGATCAGTTGGGCCTTAGAGCGAACTGATGTATAGACAAGGGGAATTCTGGACAACCGAGGGGTCATCGTTGGCTCTTTCAGACTGGAACATTTACAAGTAATGTATAAATTATCTCCCAGTCCCAAGTATGTTTATAATAAAGATTACGTGAGTAATTTTCAAAGGAAAGAATGTTTTGAGTCAGACCAAACGTATCCTGACTTAATCAAAGATTGGTGGAGAAATGAGGGAAAATTCAGGGCTGACACCTATGGTATTTACGCCACAGCTTCATTGAATGAGTATATGATTTATGTGGCGATGATATTATGTAGACTTTTCGGTAAGAAAAGTCCCACCCATTTCCCTGCAGAATGGGTACCTCTTTTGCACGAGGCAGCTGAAGGTTATAGATTCAATTGGGATAAGATTTTATCTGATAACATGGCGAAGGAGGTCATGGAATATCAGACTGCAAGATCAAAAGGGTGAACAGTAGCCTTTTATATGTCGACATACATCATGGATTCTATATGCTTCTCGACTCCTTTCCCTTTGATGAATTGGAGTTGGAATCTGACTTACCCGGAGCCAATTCACGAAGATCATTCTAAACTTTGGGAAGAAAATGCCAAGGACTCATTCTATGAAATTTGTCATTTCGTGGTGATACCACTACATTAGATGTTGTACGATTGTGCACCTCCCCGCATTTCAGAGTTGGTCACGGGAAGCCTCGGGGAAGTTGCTGACTGGTTCATAAAGGGGAATTTTTCATACATCAGAGTTTTCGGGTGTTCAATCCCTCTACACGCCCTCCCGAAATTCCTCCCTGACAGACTGGTGTGCAGGGAGGTAGCTCATCAAGTAGTAACAGGTGGAATTGGGATAGAACGAAAAGTGGCTCAAAAGAAATTTTGGCCAGTTTTTCCCATTCAAATTGGGAAACTTTCATTGCTCAACTTAAGTCATTCCAAAGTTGAAGCGGCAGCGCTAGAGGAGGTTAAATTGGTAAACCTCGAGCACAGGAAGCATGATCCTTACCAGTTAGTAGGAAAACACATGGCCCACTATAATATGAAGTCTTATGAACATGAGAAGTCCCCTTGTGATGACCTGTTCAAAGGGACTAAGACCTGTGAGGAAGTGTTAGAAAGAGTATAGACGCTGTCGTCCGACTTGCAAGCTAGTTTTCAGACCTTCCAGAAACGCAGACGGAACGATCTGCCCAAAGTGGTGCAAGGTGAAGTAATTACCCCTCCTTGAGAACAAGAAGATATTGCTCTAGGTTTCGGACAAGAAACACAAGATAAATTCAATCCTGAAGAATTTCCTCATGAGACCGAAGGTTCTTCACAAAATGAAGAGGCCTTACAAACAAAAAATCCAGAGATAGAAGCAGAGAGGAGGCCCAGGACACCTCCCGAGTCTAGTAAGTCCACTCCTCCTTCATTGCCTGCTGTTGATATCATTATATATGAGGCTATGGGAGAAACAAGGTCTACAGAGCTAGGAAGTCCCATAACTTCTTTAACTCCTTTACAATCCACCTTTGGACTCCCACAGATGGGAGATATATATGTTGGTGACCTCACCCCTATTCCCAGAGATGAGATCCCTCCTTCAGATTATTTTTTCAGAAAGAAGAGGAAGTCTATTGTAAGGCAAGAAATGCATATGAGAGAAGGGGGTATGGTGAAGAATCATAGGGTCTTGATATATGGCCAGAAACTAGAAGAGGAGGATTTCACTACAGAGGTAGCAGGCTCCATGGGAGCCATGGCAACAACAAACATTTTTACTGTGGAGAACATGAGAACAAGGATACAGAAGAGTAACCACATGATAGCTCGATTGTAGGATCAGTTGAAGAATGCTGAGAAAAACATTAGAGAAGAGGAGAATAAAAGACTGGAGCAGGCCAGAGTTGTTGAAAGGCAAGAAATCCAGTCGCTCAAAACTAGGCTGGATGAAATGAACTAGAGGATACAAGCAAGTCAGGTACAGGTTACTCAACAAAGGGAGCTTGTTAAACAATTACAGGCTAAATTGAGTTTGACAGAAGGCCGGGTCATGTAATTAAGGGCTTTTGAAACCCTCTCGTTAGAAGCCCATACAAAGATAGAAGTTGAATAACAACAATTGATATCCAAAATAGAGATCATCCAACATTATTTTCAAGAGGTAAGAAAATCCCTTGATAACATTATTTTACTAGAAAAAGAGGCTAAAGAAGAAAGGAATACCTTTCAGAAAGCAGTCGCATGTTCAGGGAACAGGGAGATTCCGAAAGATTTAAAACTTTCTGTCGTGGAACATATAAGAGGAGACATTATGCTCAAGGCATGGGAAACAAACATAGTCGAAAACAAGAAGACAATCAAATAAATCAAAGATGACTGTGAGGGAATATTTGATTCTTTGTATAGGAAAGCATTAGGATTTGAAAGAAATGAATTCTATGGACTACTAGGGAAGATAAACATTGCGAAACAACAGTTGGACTACAAAGAGAGCTTACAAGAGGTTCAGGCAAAAATTTCACAGTTGAGCGAAATCAATACCAACCAGATAGATAGATGGTTGGTACAACCTAATTTAAAGTTGCAAATGATCAGGTCTGTCGATAAAGGTTTTGAAGACCATTTTCCAAAGGTACAAATAAATTTTTATATATTTGAAACTAAAGATATCCCGACACCACCCATAATTTTTGTCCATTTCTTAGAGAAGTGTGTTGAATGTATAGCTTCAAAAGAGGGAGAGACTTCAACTAAACAATGAAGTATCGTTCGAAATATTATACTTTTGAAATGATAGACCAATGAAAAGTTAATCGTGCAACGGTTAAGGTTGCAGTTTTGTAACTCATTTTCTTTCCTTTTTCCTAAAAAGTAGGAGATCGCTAACCATCAAGTAGTGATGATCTTGTATAAATAGAGGGAGAGAAGATTGCACCAGGGCTTTTTTCTTTCTCTAAAAAGGGCATTGTGACGAAGACATCTAAAAAGAAAACTCTGAATTAATAGAAAAGCATATTGAAGATTCTGGATTTTGTCAAGTCTGAGTTATGTGTTCCCCTGTCTTTTCATCGTTCTTTCATGTATTTTATTAATGAATGATTGACTACAATTTAGTACAACCTCTACTGTGGAAATAATTATTCTTGTTATCTAGATCATTTATAGTTTTTCCTCTGCATCGGTTATCAATCGATACAAGACCTGAAAATGTTTAGATTGCAACATCATATGCTTCATTAATATCTTTTTTGCTTCATAGTCTCCTATTACAACGTGAGATTCCTCTTAAATTGATGCCTCACCTTGTTTTATGTTTTCTTCATATCATATATGTTTCCTTTTCTTTAAATTTTAACTCAGATACAAGAAACGACCTTTGATTCAGCCATCTCATTAATTCATGTTTTAAAATCGTTCTCTTTACTTTGTGAATTAGAGATAGCTAAGCCTAAAAAGAAAGTACGGAATTATATCTCCCTTATATTTTATCCTTCATGACAATACCATTTTCAAGGCAGCCTAACGACGAACCCGGTCTTTCGGATCAAACCAACATCGCTCTAAATTTATTTAACACCATTTTACAAACAACAAGTAATCAAGTTGAGTTAGAACGTTCATGGACTGCAATTGAGAGAGATATCAGCATTCGATAAAACTGGGAATTTAGACAGAGACAATTGAGAAACCAACTTTAGTCCTTATCTTTTAAATAATTTCCCTTTTTGTCCTCTTTTCCTCTATCTTTTCAGATGCCTTGGTGATATACTTTAGAGCGTTAAAGTATAAACTCAAGAACAACATTACACATCAAAATTCCACACTTAAATACCTCACCCTAAGTGTCGCAAGTGTCATAAAAGTATCATATGCACCTTGCTAAGTGTTTCATTTACCTTGATACCATGAAAGAACATATGTCACAATCCCTAGTCAATGAGGAGGAAAAATACATCATATGAAGGTCAAAATACTATGTGCACATGAATTATTTATTAATATTCATAAAAAGGAAATTAATTTAATGTGAGAATCCACCTCACATTTACTTTCCTAATCTCAATGAAAGGTTGAGAATGTCATGTATGGTTGAGATATTTTCTCAAACCAAAATCCTAATTTAGTGGAGCTTGAGAGATATTTCCTCTTTAAAATCCTTGAGAGATATTTTCTCCCTAAAATCTTGGGGATCCCATTTTAGTGGATCTAGTGAGTGGTATTCTCCATGGTGGTTAAGTCTTAAAATCCTATATAATGAGGGCTTTCCATGGGTAAAAGAAGAATCTTTTAGATATCAAACTTATGATCTTGGTAACATCATGCAAGGGCTGGACGAGGGGAGTTTGGAGGAATGTTGCATCATCATCCATGTTTGTAAGTATTCTCTTTGGGTTCTCATTTTAATATACTTGGCATATTTCCTTCAAGCTTGTGTATTCTTGCATGTGTTTTTCTATTGTTCTTTCGATCTTTGTAGATGAATTTATTTGATCTAATTTTGTAGAGTAGGAGTTATTTGTTTCTCTTTGTTGTTCATTGAATTGCAGGTATCAAGTTGTGCTAAGGAGTTTGGAGATCAATCTAAGATTGAAAGTAGCGAGGACAAACTTCAAAACAAGGTGCATCACACCCTTTCTCCCTCTCTCTCTTTCTGATTGGTTAAACTAGATTCAAAGGGATGTTAGTGTCCACATGTGTTTTTATGTCTTGGTATTAGGGGTCTATAATCCAAGGGAAAGTTCACAAGTCCACAGGGGAATATTTCCATAACAGATATCGATGACTCCAGTAGGGAAGGACATTGACTTGTCTTTCCTAGGATCGTTTGAACCTTTGCCTAGTTTGATCTTGTTTGGTTGATTGTTTTTTTATCCTTCCCTCTTCCCTTTGTTTCATCAAGCAGTAGTCATAGTTACCAATCCAGTCTCTGTTGAATTTTTTCTTTTTTACTCTTATTTTCAACCATCTACATGACTAGCCCTCCCCAAGAGTGGCTACCATGGTGTTGGTTATCTGATCAATGGTCCTCAGTGGTCTCTTAGGGAGCATTATAGCGCTCTGTCTCTTTGTTTTAGGGAGTGTTGCTCTCTTGTTTTGAGCAGATCCAGGAGAATCTTCCCTATTTTTCTCAGCCCTTTGTTGGAGGTCTTTTTCCCAGAGTCTGTACTTTTCTTGTGACTTTTTTTAGGTTAAGGTATTATAACACTTTTTGTTGTCTTGTTTGATCTTGCACCCTTTTCCAAATTGTGAGATTGATTCACCTTGTTTGTTCTTGGTTTGGTTTAAGTCTTTCAAAGTTTCTAGTTATCTAATTGATTGAAAAGGTCTGCAAAGGTTTGTTGGTCTTAAGTTAATTTTCAAATCTTTCCTCTTTGAATGATTTGAGACTTTATGCTTATCACAACCGATCTTGGATCGCTCTTTCTTGTTTCTTGTTTTTCAAGACATTTGAGTGATTTCTCTTTCTCCCTATCATTTTTTGGATTCTTCTCTGAACTTTCGTGTATTCCTTGAATGCTTTTCAATTATCGAGTCCTTGATTGAGTGAGTTATCATAATTGTTTATTTCAGTTCCCATTAGCCTATGAGTGCATGCTTTGTTTGAGATCCTTTTTTCTTTGTGTATTTGGTATTTGCATGCGACTCTTTCATTTTGATTGAAAGTAATGAAACATTAAAGGATTTACATTTGATTTATTTATATATTAGAATGAAAGAAAGAAGATAGTTGCATTCTTGATTTTGGGTAGTGTAATAGATTGCATTTAAAAAATTGCATTTGGGAAATGGGTGTTTTTGTTGAAGAAAGTTGAACCTCTTCTCCATCCCGTATGTAGGAGTCATTGAATACAAATATTTGCATCTCATTATTATGCATTCTTTTGGAGTCGAGTCTAAAACATCATAAGTTTCCCTTTCACACCCTTGAGTAAACAACAAACCTAAAACGAAGCACTTATAAAATTGATCAAACACTTTTCTTATCTGGTAGTGAACCTACATTAGCTTAAAGTGTAGGGATTTGGAATAGGTTGTGAGAATAAATTTTCAAATCCATCAGACAAACATAGAATCTTGTGCTAGGGAGCGGTAAATCCAATTGTTCGTATAAGCATAGTCAAGATCCCCCTCTCACATAGAGGTTAAACATGAGGTCACGTGCAAGAGAGAAGTGAAGATTTCCCCTCCTAAGATTAACCCACGTAGTGGAAATATCATATATTGGGGGTTCTTCCTGAGAAATGACTGGTTTCATTTGGTCTCGGAGCTTCGTAAATCCCAAATCCGTTCAAGGTTCTCAGTAGTATTTTGTTCCACTTGTCTTCAGATCTCTTGAAGAATTTTAGACTTGTTATCCTTCCCATACGTTCCTTCCCGAATTTCGACTTTACCCGCTTGGAGGCTGACTACGAGTTGGTAAAATTGTAAATTCTAACCTTGTACAATATCTACTGCAAAATGATATTTAGAAAAGAACAGAAAAGATACAATGGCAAATACAAACATTACACAGAGATTTTTCACCTGGAAACCCAAAC
>JZKD02S1628039.1:198153-222065 GCA_000966675.3 Picea glauca | reverse complement strand
TAACCCAATGACCTGGATTAGTCCAAAACCCTAATTCCTTAACCGGAAATAGAAAACCATCGACAAAAACCATGTGCTGAAAACCACCTAATATCATGTGGTCCCGGAAATATGTTTGCCTGGCGATAATATGTCGGCACGAAACCGGCGAAAATATGTCGGCCCAAAAAAAAAAATTCGGGGGCGCTGCCCCTGCACCCCCCCTCTTACCCCCCTGCGCGCCCAACACAGGCGCTCAGACACTACTACTCGTGCAAAGAATATAACACATACCCAACAAAAATTAGTGACCTATATATGTAGGTTTGATACACAAGGTGATGGTGAAGGGGAGTATTCGTTGTACCTGGGTGAGATGTTGGTCAAAATCATTCGAGCTCCTTGGAGGATACACCCATGGGTAAAATTGTGTGGGAACTTACACCAAGGCATAAGTCCGTTAAGCAGGTCACCAACATAGTCAATACACCCGCTCTATCCCAACCCCTTCCTATATTGATCTCACGATGTTGGATTTCATCACCAACTAGTGGTTTCATTGTCGGAAGGTTTGTTTGATTGTTTGCTTCTTAGATTTGTAGCATGTGTTGTTTGTTTTCCTTAGTGGACCTTAGATCAAGTCAGTGTTAATGGCATCAATTCTTGGGAGTACCAAACAAGGAACCCCTTTTCCCAATGAACCTTTTCACCTTTCCTTATTTTGGAAACGTTGGTCCTCTACGCATTGCCACACTGAATCTTCTGGGACTCACCATCGGGTTACCAATTTGGTTGTTCCCCAGTCCGGTGATCTTGAATTTTCCCAGTGCTTCTAATGCACCTAATGATTTGGATGTAAGCACACCACCCACAAAATCAACCTCATGTCGACCTTTCACCTTCTTTACCCATCAAGTCTCCTTCCCTTTCTCCTTCTTCACATAGTGAAAGCTCTAAAGTAAGTAGCTAGGTTGATAATAAGAAGAAGAAATGGAAGGGGAAGAAGAAGAGTCAGAAAGAGACCAAGCCTCCAATTGCATCAGGTCATGTTGTATCTGAGCAACCAGCTATTGTTAATTGTACTGGGAGTGTTGATAAAGTTGACAAGTCTAAAACAAAGAATCCTAAACCCAAACTCTCTTGAAGGCTCTATAAGGGTGACCACTTTCTGAAGGATTGACCTGGTCTCCCCAAGGTTTTAGAAATGTGGTCTTCCACATCATCATCCCTTGCTGAACATGCCAGTGACACCCTATCAACTAGTGATGTTAAGGTTGGTAAGAAGAATAGAACTGTCAAAATTCCTTGTATGTTATGAAAAGGTGATCATTACTCTCACCTTTTCCATAGAATGGATGGGGCTTCTTATGTTTTGGAAAAGATTCAACTTCCATCTGGTTATCATGATAAGATCTCTCCCAAACCGTCATTAGTTGATAGACTGGTCAATCTAGTTCCATCCTCAGTCATTCTGATAGATAAGGTGTTCAATTTGGTTTCATCCTCGATTGAACAAATAACCCAAGTAGTTGATCCAGTTCCATCATCGATCAACTCGAATCTTCTTCTGAAAATTGAAACCCAAGTGACCGATGCAATTCTTACATCGATCGATCCCACTCCTCCCTTGAAGAGTGAAACCCAAGTGGTCGATATCACTCCTCATTCAAAGAATGAGGATGTCGGTCAGGTCTACCTCGTTAATATTGCTTCACCTGGACAAGGGGGCACTCCGCCTGTCCCAATGGCACCCCCTTCAAGCAATCAAATGATTTCTACTAATTGGAATAATTTGATAGAACCTCATCTTCCTTCTTACGTTCCTCTCAAAATAACCAAACATGTTTGTGATAGGAATATTCTTAACACTATAATAGACGAAGGTGATTTTGTTAGCATCTTATCCGTGAATTCTTGGTGTGCCTGTGACTCGGAATATGTTGACCTTTGACAGAAGAGTTATTCAAACTTTAGGGATCCTTCCTCAGTTTCTGGTTAATTTGGGAGGAAAACCAGTCTACGTCGATGTGATGGTAGTTCATGACCCCTTGTACTTTAACCTGCTTCTCGGGTGAGACTATGTCTATGTTATGAGAGATTTTGTGTCCACTCTCTTTTGAGTGATATGCTTCCCTCACAATGGAAACATAGTAATGATTGAACAACTTTAATTCATTGACCCTTATCTGATTGTCAACCATTTGCCTTCCTTGAACAATCCATACATGTCAGTGATGTCTGCCCCGCTGAGAGTCAATTATGTAACGACCTTCCCCATGCATTCAACCTCGCGCGAGACAAAATCTCTCCCTTCTCCTGACCTAGATCCGATAGTTTACATAGTCATCTCTTTGATAGGGCTATTAGAGCCAGATCTCCCTACCCTTATCGAGCCCATCAACATGTATTTCATTCATAGTGCTTTTCTTCCATCTAGCGAAGATATTCTGGGAACCATGGCTGATGTTTGTCCCTTGACATGTATTCCTTCCAGAGAATTGTCCTCTTGGAAGCCATGATCAAGGAGAGGTTTTGAGCATAGTTTTTCTTCTTTGTGGCAATCTCATTAAAAAATGAAATAGAGGTCTTGAGCATAGTTTTTTTATCTCTATGGAAAGCTCGTTAAAAAATGAAACATAAGCTATGAGAATAGTTTTCCTATCTGTAGAAATCTCGTTAAAAAATGAAAAAGTCACCTCTCCTATCAAGTCAAGTCTTTTCACTAGATCTCGTTGATATCGAGTCAATTCCTTAGCTATATCTCATAGATTTCGAGTTGAGTCTTTCGTTAGGTCTCGTATTTGAACCTTCATTTCATTTGCCTTTGTGAGTTGACCTTTTTTCCTCATATGCTATAGAAATCAGTGACAATATAAGTGTCAAAGAATGAAACAAATATCGGGGGAACATGTCTCTAGCCTTTGATTATCATTATGGAGTTAAGCTGCTAGCTTTTCAAGATAGGGGAAGAGTACCAACCAGCCATGGATATGCCTTAAAACTTTTGGAAATTACGTTGGGAAATTACAAGAATAGTTTATTTTTGTTTCAAGCTTGTGTAAAAATGAAACCAATTATCAGCTTAGTCTTTGTTCTTTCTTGTGCTCGTAAATACATGAGAATGTGACCGAGTATACTTTTATCACTTTTTCAGACTCGTAAAGCTTATATGAAAAAGGAACTCTTTGGAGTCTCCTTTAAGATCTTTTCAAAATCTCTAAACATAAAAATATTGTCGAATGATCTTGCTTCCTTTCACACTCGTTAAAAGGTTTAGTGGGCGTCTTTCAAGTGATATTTTATCTCTTTTTCATCCTCGCGAGACTAATTACGAAAAAGGAACACTCTAATCAAGCATGATTAGAAGAGTTCTCCCTTTCATTTTTTTACACTTTTTTCGGGCTTGGAAGACTAATTTATGAAAAAGTCATCCATGGAGTTGCCTTTAAGTTCTTTTCAGACTCTCAAAACATGAAAAACTATCTGTTAGCGATATTTATTGTCTCGGGATCAGGCGTACCCATGTCTGCAGTTGGCGCGGGAAGTACCTGAGCATATCGCGAGGTAATCCCATTTTTGTAGCAGCAAGTCAAGCAAGCGAGTGGGCAGCTTTCAATAGTGGAAGGCAGGTGGCAGGCTATGCACCAAGAAGCTGATCGTCAACGAGTCAATGGCCATAAGCCATCGGGTTTCGGGGAATCGCAAGTCTAGTGGACACAAACATCGTGTCGTCAAAAACGCTGAAATCCCGATGGAAAGTTGGACCACGGTCGCATAGGGATAGGTCATATGAACTATGGACTAGCCGGTAGGGGCTAATTCCTGGGAGAAGGAGCTCATCGCATATCGGGATATCGGGGTTTCCAAAGGCAAGGAATTCGTGCATTCCAAACTCCCGAACCCCGATCCTTGAAAATCCGAAGCCTCATCACATGCCTCCTCGCCGCCACGTCCTATTCCCTCGTCATGCCAACTCATGATTTCTTCCCGGTCCATGTGTCTCTTACACCCTGCTCTTACACCCCAAAATTCATGAATTCTGCCACGTGTGTTTTCCCTATCGCCTTCCTTCTGTTATCCTTTCGCGTGGCCTTTCCTCACCCCGTATCTGCATCCAGCGTGTCTAGCTTTCCCCACCCGGTCACCGCCCGGTCACCGTCCGTTCACCTCCTCTTAATCAAGACCTCCTGTCATCTCGAGAGCCTCCATGTCCTGAAGAAGCAGAATCCACCTGGGTTTTTCCCGATCCCAATGAAGCAGTTATCACAGCAGTTGATGGTGGTTGGACATCGTTTCCACCATAAATGGAAAACCAAGGAATGAATGCAAGCTTGTCAATTCAGTCACAGGGCCTCTGGAACACGATTGCGTCTGAATGAAGCTCACGAACGTCCAGAGATTGCATACGCAGTAAATGTGAAGCCATAATGTCTTCAATACAATGCCTCGATTTGGCTTCCAGTGTTTTGTTCTAAGTATATGTGGGCATTTTGGCCACTTTTGTAAGGATCGATGGTCGAGCAGAGCTCCCTATTGTAATGTTTAGCAGCTATTTCAGTTTCCAGCTTATGTATCTGTATATGAGATTTCTTGTTTTATGACAGACAATTCTTCTTTACCCGTCTAAGTTTTTCATCTTATGCTAGGAAGTTCGTGATTGACTGAGTCATGYRAATYGTTGCATTTCTGTTATGATAAATGATTTATCGTGGCATGATTGTATTTTCTGGTGCTCTGTATTCGAATGCAAGAAGACCTTGTGTTGGGATGCTTTCTTCTATAGTCTGTTAGGAACTTGCTGTTTATAACAGACCTTCGCACTCTTCTCCATAAGTCTTCCGCCTGTTCACCCTTTACTACAGCTCACTGTCTGAAGTTTACACAAGACCTCACTTGCTCATGCATGCCTGGCCTATTTTCAGAGTTCGACACCACTGTTTAGAGTTTCCTTACATTTGATCACCCATCTATGAACAATCGTGACACAAAACTGATGGGCGTCGGGCTCTGCTCCTGATAGCAATCCAGGAGTGACTTCCATCGCCAACACTATCGAGTTTTCCTTCTTTGGACTCGCTAAACTAAAAATTGAAGGACCCATATGGGAACGAACCCTTACTTCTTCCAGTTTGTTAAATAAAGGAAGAGGAACTTACTGAAGGTGAGTTATATCGAGCATGTGTTACCCTCCTTGAGCTCGTTAAATGAAAAAGAGGTACTCATCTATTTGGTTGGGGGAAAATTGAAGGAAGTGGGTCCATTTTTTGGGAATCCTTTATGGAAACTATTGTTTCCCTTGAACATGGCACCTGTTTGTGTCTCATATTACAATTGGGAAATCTTCTTGTCTCTGAGTCACACCAATTCCATGTGTCGCCATACTTTTTCGTCCAGTCGAAGAGTACTCTTATTTCCATCACATTACAGTCTTGGTACTCGTCGAGTCAATGCTGCCAATTCAGTTGTCGTGCCTCGTCATGTTCAAGGGAAGTTTCACTTCAAACCATCCATTTGAAATATTGCCAATTTCCATTTCCTGTATCAGTCCATACTCATTCGATTCACCCTCTTACATCACTTTCCTGTGTTAGTTTCATATCACTTATGCGGGATACATCAAGGCCCTCCTTCGATGAGTCTTTTCCTATCGACTTCAACACATCAGCCGAGAATTAGACTTAGAAACCAGTTAGTACCTTGGGACCTGCATGCCTCAATGGCAGGCCTCCTCGCTTCTGACAATAGGTTTACATCATTGACCTATGATCGGATTATCCCACGAATGTTCAACCTCATCTCATTTATTCACATTCGTTGGAATGTACTAGGGTACCTTGGGAGTCATTGACATCGTTAGTGATCTCCCTCACACTTGTTAATGGTTTACCTCAATGATCGATAATCAAGTGAATTATACCATGTTCAACATTAAATAATCTATTCACATGGCTAGATTTTTACCACATCGAGACTAGGACGAAGACCCTGGGTTGAGCGTTCACTCCGTTATCTGCTTTTCCTAGGCTGTGAAGGAGATCATTTGAGCATACTGATATATATATATATATATATATATATATATATATATATATATATATATATATATATATATATATATATATATATTCACATAGATCCACATTGTATTGGTCTGTGGCTATGTTTTATCATCTTGTAGCTCCAATGTGTATTTTTTGTGGCTACGATTAGTTCATGTCATGGAGGTATGGATCCACATTGTATCTCTAGTGGCCATATCCTTAGTCAATATTTTTCATGGATCCGTAGTGTATTGGTCTGCGGTTGTGCTTTGATTCATTTATATTTCAAGCATAGGTATGCATGCCTCAGAAATGGAACATATATTAATACTATTTGATGATTTTTTTCAGCTTCTTCCAGGTTCTCCAACTCCACACCCTTGCATTGAAGAATTTGTAAAGTGTTTTGGCCATCGATTTCTCTTCTGACCTCACACTTTAGGGGGCATACTGTTACACATCAAAATTCCACACTTAATTACCTCACCCTAAGTGTCACAAGTGTCATAAAAGTGCCATATGCACCTTGCTAAGTTTTGCATACACCTTGACACCATGAAAGTAAATTTGTCACAATCCCTAGTCAATGAGGAGGAAAAATACATCATATGAAGGTCAAAATACTATGTGCACATGAATTATTTATTAATATTCATAAAAAATAAATTAATTTAATGTGAGAATCCACCTCACATTTAGTTTCTTAATCTCAAGGAAAGGTTGAGAATCTCATTGATGGTTGAGATATTTTCTCAAACCAAAATCCTAATTTGGTGGATCTTGAGAGATATTTCCTCCTTAAAATCCTTGAGAGATATTTTATCTCTAAAATACTTGAGAGGTATTTTCTCCCTAAAACCTTACAGATCCCATTTTAGTGGATCTAGCGAGTGATCTTCTCCATGGTGGTTAAGCCTCAAAATACTATATAATGAGGACTTTCCATGGGTAAAAGAAGAATCTTTTAGATACCAAACTTATGATCTTGGTAGCATCATGCAAGGGTTGGAAAAGGGGATATTGGAGGAGTGTTGCATCATCATCCATGTTTGTAAGTATTCTCTTCGGGTTCTCATTTTAATATACTTTTCCTATTTCCTTCAATCTTGTGTATTCTTGAATGCACTTGTCTACTATTCTTTCGATCTTTGCAGATGAATTTATTTGATCTAATCTTGTAGAGTAGGAGTTCTTTGTTTCTCTTTGTTGTCCATTGCATTGTAAGTATAAATTTGTGCTAAGGATTTTGGAGTTCAAGCTTGGATTGGAAGAAGCGAGGACAAACTTTGAAACAAGGTGCATCACACCCTTTCTCCCTCTCTCTCTTTCGAATTGGTTCAACTAGATTCAAAGGGATGTTAGTGTCCACTTGTGTTTTTCTATCTTGGTATTAGGGGTATGTAATCAAAGGGAAAGTTCACCTGTCCACAGGGGAATATTTTTGTAACAACTGGGTAGAAGAGAGTCAGTGTACTTTGGATTGTTGTGTGTGTTGAGAAGCCTGTAACAACTTGAGCGCTGACTGGTTTGGGAAGCTGAGTGACACTCTGGAACCGTCCTTGTGGACTCATAGCCTTGGCTCGGGGGTGACATTGTTGTTGAGACATGGAACGAGAGTGTCTACGGTTGGGTGTAACATCCTTGGCCTACAGCTAGTTGGTGATTCATTTCATTAAATATAAGTGCTCTCTCTGTCATGGTTTCATTTACCTGTATATTTATTTCCGATGTGTATTTATTTATCTATGAAATTCGTATCTATATTATGCATGCTTGTTGGGTATTGTTGTGCATGACATATGGTTCATTTCTTTTATGTTGTTATACTATGAACCTTGATCTATGCATGTGAATATTCCATGCATATTTATTAATTAAAAAATTATCAAAAGTCAAAATTAGTTCAGAATGGATCTTGAAATAGCGTGCCTGGCCTGTGGGTGGTTGGGTACATTACACTAGCTGAATTGGAAATCGAGTGGTTAGGTTGAGTTTATTTGCAGAAATTGGATTATTAGGGTCTTCTGTTTCATTGCTCCGTTTGCAGGGAGATGGGTCATCTAAAGAAAGGTTGTTTGGGTTTCTTCAAGGAACAATGCGTGGTTCCTCCTCCACTTGTTGATGTTGGGGTTGAGGTTCCAGCAATAGACATTATTGTAGTCGAAAAGACTTCGTCTCAGTATGTGGATTCTGACTTAGTCTTGGGTAAGCCTCTTTCTAATTCCCTAGCCCCTTTTTCTTCATTTTTTAGTTTTGATGAAGTTTTGGCACCTGTTTCGTATCTCGCCCCTTATACTTTGTTGTTTTCCACATCTGTGTTTAGTATTAGACCCAGACCTTATAACACTGGTTTTCCCTGCCTGGGGGTTTTAGGTTTCGAGGAGGTATCTGTTTCAAGTTTTAAAGGGATTGGTTTTTATGTTGGTCGGTCCGAGGCGAACTGGGAAGGGGTTGGTTCTCCAGGAGAGTTTGACATTCCTGTGGGGGATATTTTTCCCTTGAATTTGGGTGATGGTTCTGGATTTTCAAAGCCACTTGTTCGGGTGGTATTTAAGGTACCTACTTTGTTAGCCTTTGAACCTTTACTTACTTTGGAAAAAGGTTTCTTGTACCCAATTGTTTCTGGTCTCCCCTTTGTTGATGGACTGGAAGGGGGTGGCTCTCCTATGGGGGGGGGGGAGAGGGGGGGGGTTCCCCATAAAAAAGGAAATCGTGGAACCTTCAAAGGGTACAAGTTCTTTTGCAAGTTTTTCTTCCTCTAGTATTACTCATGTGATGGAACCTTTGGGGATAAAGTTGTTTCCATGCCCAGGGGTTTCAGTTTCTACACTTTATTGTTTAAAGCTAGAGGAAATTTTTTTTTCAGTTGGAAGGGGGGGGTCCTTTGGAAGTCATTAGTGCTGTAAAACCTTTGGAACACTATGTCTCAAAAGTCCTGGAGGAATTCATAAGTGCTTTTATCTCGTCTTTTAAAGAGGTGTTGAGTCAAACTCCACTACATTTTTTTATGAAGGGCGAACCTTCATTTTCCTCTTCCTCCAACTTAGATATTTTTGACTCGGGTGAGGGGGGATGGGATTGGAGGAAGAAAAAGGAGCCTATGGAGTTGAAAGGGGTTGTTTTTGGAGGATTAGGAAAACAAATTTCTCCAATTAAAACCAGAAGTGCGATAAAGTTTGGGAAGGAGGATGGTACCATTGATATTTCTCTGTTGCGTAATTTGGAAGGTTCAAGGGTGCTTAGAGCACATAATTCCCTAGCAAGGGGTTTAAAATGATTATCGTCTCCCTAAATGTTATAGGAGTTGGGGGTGCTCCTAAATTATTAGCCCTAAAACGACAGATTGATTTAGTTAAACCCGATGACTTCTTGGTCCAAGAAACAATAGTTAGTGGGAACAAAGCTAGGGAGGTGCTCTCTAAACTTTTACCTCTATGGAGTTTCTGTGTGCTAGATTCTACTGGGATTTCTAGGGGCCTACTTTCAGCGTGGAACCCCAAAAAAGATAATCTTGATGCATACTTGACTCCTGCAAGAATATTGTTAGAAGGATCTGCTAAATGTTTCAATAAGAAACTCAAATTTGTTAACTATTATGGGCCCTATGGTACTAGAAATCCATTATGGGAATCGTTGAAGCTGGATGACATTCTGAAGGAGCCAGACTTAATTTTAGGAGGAGATTTGAACTAAATGGTTTCAACTAGGGAATTATGGGGTCATTCCTCAAGAAGAGATCCATTGGCCTCCTATTTCAACCAGTTATTACATAATGAAGGACCCTAAATTGATCAAACTCTTACCAACGTGGAGGAATGGAAGAGGGGGAAAGGATTTTGTGGCCAAGATGTTTGACCATTTTTTAATCAGTGAAAAGCTGGTGGATGGGGGTCTCAGATACAGATCCCGATTGGTAAATATTAAACTCTCGGATCATATGCCTGTGGTCCTACAAATTGAACAAAAGAAGGAAAAGATAAAGTTCCCCTTTAAGTTTAACTCGGATTGGTTAACTGAACCAGACTTTGTCTCTCTAGTGTGCTCCAATTGGCACAAGTTGGTAATGGTTATTTATCTTCTCCTATGGATTATCTTGTGCACAAACTAAAATGTTTGAAATCTCTGGTTATCAACTGGGAGATAAATAAGAAGTTTATTTCTAAAGAAGAACTAGTCCAGCTGGAAGTGGACCTGGATTTACTTTATTCTACTTTGCCTGGGAGATTCGAGAGGGATACTAATAGATTGTTGGTTGCAGAGAAAGAGAGGAGGAAACTGGAATTATTAAATTGGGAGGAGGAGACCTGGAGACAAAAAAACAGATCTCTCTGGCTTGCTGTTGGAGACAGCAACACAAAGATTTTTCACTCTTTTTCCAATTTTAGAAGGAAACATAATGTTATTTGGGATATCATAAAAGAGGGTGGACAAGTAGTTAATAGTCAGAAAGAGCTCAAATAGGAAGTTGTTATGTTTTTTCGTAATAAATTTAAAGCTCAGGAAAATCTCGCTATAGTTCATTAACTAGAAGTTATACAAGACTACCCGATGATGTTCTCTTTGGAAGAAGGAAAGAGAATTGTTGATCATGTCCATCTATCAAAGGTTTTGGATACTTTGAAAGGCTTTTCTAAATCAAAAATTCCTGGACCAGATGGTTGGACTGTTGAATTCTTCCTAGATTTATTTGATCTATTGGGCACTAAATTGTTGGAAGTGGTGGAGGAATAAAGATTAAAGGGAAAGGTTAATGGGGCCCTCAATGCTACTTGGATCTTATTTTAAAGAGTAACAAGCCTGACTCAATTGTTGGATTTAGGCCTATTTATCTGTGTAATTTGACCTATAAGATTATTTCAAAAATCATTGCTACCAGGATTAAACCTTTTTTCTCTAAAGGCATATCAAAGGAACAATTTGGTTTTTTGGAAAATAGACAGATTACAGATGCTATTGGAGTGTCCCAAGAAGCTCTACATAGTATCAAGGTGAAAAAATTAAAATCATTGGTTTTGAATTTGGATATGTTAAAATCTTATGACAGGGTGGATTGGGATTTTCTCAGATTAGTTTTACTTCAAATTGGTTTGTGCCTTGAGGCTATTGGTTGGATTATGGGGTGTGTTAAGTTAGCTAATTTCTCTGCCCTAATTAATGGGAGTCCCTTCAGCTTATTTAGAAGTTCTAGAGGTTTGAGGCAGGGTTTTCCTCTTTCTCTTGTTGTTGTTTCTACTTATTTTCGAAGGTCTAAGTAGAATACTCTTGAAACTAGTTGAAGAAGGTAAATTTGAAGGAGTTTTGGTTGCTACTGGAATTAGAATTACACATTTGTTGGTTGTAGATGATGTTATTATTTTTGGTAAGGGTTCTTTGGTTGAGTGGGAGGTCTTAAATGAGGATTTGGATTTATTTTGTAACTGCATAGGAATGTCCTTCAGTTCACAAAAATCACAATTTCTGGAAGCAGTGTGGTGGGGGGAGGAACTTTCATTTTTAAAAGTTTTTTTTTCCTTTTGAGGTAAGAAAGCTTGATGAGGGATTTAAATATTTGGGGTATTTGCTTAAACCTAATTTCTACTCTGTAAATGATTGGAAGTGTTTGTTAATGAAAGTGGATCAACAAATTACTAATTGGTGTCATAGGTGGCTCACCCTCGACGGTAGATATATTATGGTAAAATCAGTTTTGTAAAGTATTCCAGTCTTTTGGTTGTCTTTAGCCAAGGTTCCAAAAAGAATATTAGATAGAATTAAGAGGAGGATTTTTATTTTTTTGTGGATAGGTAAAAAATAAAAATAAAGTATTCACTTGGTCAATTGGAAAAGGATTTCCAAGCCAAAAATCTAGGTGGATGGGGTCTTAAAAAAAAATTGCTTTGGAAAAGCTCTGGCAACAAAGAATTTGTGGAGGAGCCTTATGAGTCTGGGACTTTAGCATGAAGTGATACTTAGAAAATGTTTAAAAAGGAACTCTTTGGTGGACTGTTTTAGGGAAGAAACAAAACATCTTGAGTTCGAATTGTTGGAACGCCCTCATTTCTTCTTTGCACCTAATTACTGACTGGTTAGCCCAGAATCCTGGAAATGGGTGGCATATTCGCATTGGTATGGACCCTTTGATAGGATCTCAATCCTATTATAAATTACTAGAGACTTTACTGCAAATACTTCACACAAAAGGTTTTTGTTTCCTGGCCTAGGTAACTTCTATGGATTCAAGACTTTTGCCTGAATTTAGCTGGAAAAGCGCGGAGTTATTGGATCTCATGGGAGACCAAAAATCAAAATGGGAGACATATATGAGGGGTTTAAAACACTCTGGTTTTGTTTTATTTGATGAGGCCGATACACTAGTCTGGTCTTGGGATTACAAAGGAGAATTTGTCTCTACTAAATAGGCCTATGAGGTACAAATCATGGAAGACAGAGAGGATTTTATTGGCAAGTGGCAGTTGGATGTCTGGAAATGGCAAATTCCTATGAGAATTAAAAAAAAATGTTGGTTGTTGTTTGAAAATAAAATTCTGACCTAGGATAATTTGCCAAAAAGGGGTTTTTGTGGTCCGAGTAGGATGTGTTTTGTGTGGAGAAGGGGAGGAATCCATAAACCATTTGATGGTCCATTGCTCTTTCTCCAAAAATGTTTGGGAATACCTCTTAAATTTACATCAGGTTTGACGAATTTGGGTTTGTGGACAATTTCTTGAGTGTTTCCAGGGTTGGGTCAAGGAGATAGATATGTTGAAGGAACTGCATTGTTTCATCTGTTGGGAACTCTGGCGACATAGAAATCTGATTTTATTTGAGAGTCATAGTTTGTCTCTCTCTAGGGCGTGCAATCGAGTTTTTCTAGACTTGGGTGACATGGATAAAGGTATTGTTGATCACACATTTAGAGTTGAATGCCCTCCCTTGCCAGAACAAAACTAGGAAATTGGTTTTTTTTATGGTGCCTCTTAGAATGGAGGTCTCTTTTGTGGAGTGGGTGTTGTCTTAAAATGTCCAGATTTGGGTACTTACAATATAAAAATGAATTGTGGCTCTGGAAAAAATACAAGGGGCGAATTATTGGCCTTATGGAGTGTCATATTTTTTGCTCACTTCAAACATATTTCTAGCCTTCAATTGGTTGGAGACTCTAAATTCATTGTAGATTGGTTTTCTTCAAAACATAATTTATAGGTGTTAACTCTTCAACCTTGGATGACAAGAATTTGCTAGCTAAGTGAAAGTTTTCAGGAACTGAAAATTCAACACATCTACAGGGAATATAATGAAGAAGTTGATCAATTGTCCAAGCAGGCCTTACTCCTAGAAGACGGGTTTTTATACTTTGCAAAAGGGGTGGGAACACAAGTAGAGAAATATGAAAGATTGGCTCTAGTCTAATTTGTTTTGGAGACAGCATTAACTTCTGGGTATACTTTTGAACCAGTTATTTATGGTTATCTCAAGAAAAGACTATTTGTCTCTAATAAGTCTTGTTGAATAAAGACTTCTTGAATCAGGTCAGCAAATACATTTACATTTTTTGTAATGATGTACCAAAGTAAGGGAGGTTATAGTCTTTGGATTGCAGAGGTTTTTAGCTGAATATGCATTGTTTCTGTAAAGATAACATTATATTTCCTAATATAAACACTTTTTTCTATGCAAAAAAAAATGCAAATAAACACATGCTCCTCCTCCAAAAAGAATTTTCTTTATTACGATAAATCTGGAACTAAATAAATGTGATTTGCAATCCATATATCATTGTATCATAAATGCATGAGGGAATTAAAGCTAATGTGGATGATACATTTTTAATGGATACATTGTGAAACCTCTATTAAATGTGTAGCAATATATTCAAAACTTTATGTTTGATTTCCAAATCAAAAAGTGCCTCACAAATTATGTGCATTCTTAATTCTTAATATATCATAAGTTACACGTGCTTGGAATAACACAAACATTTGAACTTTCATCGTCCATTATATGCAACATATTTTCATATCAAAATATTGAATGAGAGATAAACTTGCATGTGAACTTTGGTCCATAAATAGATGTATCTTTTAATAAGAAAATGTATTTTCTCATATTATATTAACATAAGTAAAATATATGGTTGTAGATTTTTATATTTTTTTAGTTAAATATTTTTCACTTGTGGAATTGTTCTTGATTGAGATGCTACTACTCATAGGCATCTAAATTGTTAAAATTATTGGGATGATGGTACTTTGAGGTGTTCTCAAAGGTTTCAAACCATTGACTTCACTTAAGGAGTGTCGATCACATGTTTTCAAATCCAAAAAAAAACATGCATACCTCCATAAACTTAAGTAACTAGGATATATATATATATATATATGATGATGATGATTCAAATCCAGAGAAAGACATGTACACCTCCATAAACTTAAGTAACTAGGATATATGGTGATGGAACGCATACCACCCATCTCTATGATTGGATCATTTTTTTTTGTGTCCATGTCCATGTCAAACCACGATGACGATAAGCAGTACCAGCAATGGTTTGGTTGCCAGCCTGTCACCAAATTTATTTCCTTTCAAATGAAGGATTGTGAGGTGGGGGCTTCAGATGTCCACTTTGTTGACTACCCTTTGTTAAAGGGAATTGTGAGTGATCTCTCAAATGGTTTGTAATCGCTCGAGAGAGGTAACTTGCTATGAATGTGAATTTTAGAAGTTGAATCTTAGAATTAGTCTTTTCCTTTTAGTACATTTTGTTATGATTATTCCAAAATTGGGAACTTGAGGTTTTTTGAAGTACCTAAAATTCAAGGCAACTCCACTATATAGAGGCCCTTGGAGTTGGGCATCTTGAAATTCTTGTGCAACCTAAAACTAGGTTAAAATTCACCATTTCAGGTTGTTCTAGAGGAGTTGTAGTTTTGCCAATGTTTCTTCTTTCTCTGAAAAATATTGGTGTAGTTGAGTCATTATCTAAATGAGCATATTCTTCTGCTACCTATCCATCTAGATGACCTTCTCTCCCAATTACACAAGTTTAACTTTACTCTTGTCTCAATGTTCCATAATTGCAATGAGGGAGTCTTGGCATTCATCAAATCACTTTTTAGCAATGATAGTAGCCTTGTCGAAGTCTCAAATTTCTCTCTATCTCTACTATTCTTTGTTCAAACATTTAGAACTTTTCCTTCAAGTGCTTGTTCTCTTCTTGAAGATGAACATTGATGGTCTACAAGTCCTCCAACCTTTCTTTCATTTCTTTACCCATGTTGAGTCTGCTTTCTCTTCAAAGCACTGACAAGTACATCATGATCAAGGATTCAATAGCTCTGATACCTTATAATCCATAAATGAGGGACTTGTAACCCGCTCACTTGACCAACATGGATACTTTGTGAAATTAAGTCTATGTTCCCTATTCTCATTCTTGGATAAAGATATTGGTCTTCATAATGGCTACAAGGCCTTTATTCTTGTTGCATCATGCACACAACAACCAAATGACAATCAAGACCCATAATGCAAACTCTTCACTATGGTTTTGAGAATCATGAGTGCTTCTTGTTCTGAATTGGGTTTCCCCAAGTTATCAAGGTTGTTTATGAGTACAACATATACTGTCAAGCCTCCTATTTTCCATTATGTCATGGCTCAATCTATTAACCAAAAACCAACGATTATAACTCTTTAGTTCCACAACCACAACACATAGAAGTATTTATCTCCAACAATAAATATTTCAGTCCACCATCCATATTGCTCCAGTAGTAAAGGTCAATCCCACAATCTATGCAATAGGTTGCTCTAGCATAAAATAATACAAGTGATTTTTTCAATGGCAACAATTTCCAATTAGTTTCAGAGGAAAGCGAGTTTGCTTCGTTGTTTTTTTCCCTGTAGATATGAGATATGGAAAAGAAAGAGAGAGTGGAGATTGTTCCTTGTATTTTCTCCAAAATTGGAATAAAGAAAAATCATGCAGGATGTGTGTGCCCTTGATGATGTTTACTACAAGTAGAGAGTCGCCAAATACTTGAATCTGGGAAAGTTGTCTTTTCTGAGCAAGATTGAGAAGGTGGAGAAGGGTTGCAAATTGACTTTTGTTATTTGTAGCTTCACCAAGACCAACTGAAAAAGGACATAGAGGAGGATTCAAATAGGTAGAGGATGTCACCCGCACCCCCTATTAAGGGAGTTACTTGCACTGCTTCGTCAAAGAAGGCCCATGGAAGATTTTTGTTGATTTCTAAAGGAGGGGAGGAGAGGGAGGATGAATGGAAGAGGGAATGGGCTTGGCGGGGAGGGACTCAAAATATGAAAGGGTGGAGATAACACAACTAAGAGTGGGGATATCTTTCTCATAAAAAATTACTTTGTTTTGAGCATTCTAGATGCCCCATCAAGTCATAGGAAGGAGGCTTCTAAAATTGGAGAGACTTTAATTTTCCCACCAAGATTTCAAGGCTTATTGGATGGTGTCTCCTTTCCAATAAAAGATGAATTTTAGGGATCTTTTTAAGAGGTCCCATACTTTGGTGGAATATGTGCAGGATTAAAAAAGGTGATTGCTTGATTCTTCTTGCAGTTTGTAGAGGAGGAATCTGTTGAGTCTTGTGAATATTTTCTTTTTTAAGTTTTCCCAAATTGCGACATTTCCTTTGAGGAGGATCCAACTAAATATTTTTGTCCTTGCTAGGAAATTGAGTTTCCAAATCATTTCCGCCCAACAGGGAGGAGGAGGAATCTCTACTTGGGAGACTATTTTCCTTTTGGATTGAAATACCATACCAACTTGTCCTCTTGATCCAAAATCTGAACCAGAGATTCGATTAATGTATGAGTGTATCATTCCCATACCAATGCATAATTTTTTGTAAACCATATTTCTCTCCAGGATAACCATTTGTTGGGACTGGGATCTCCTCTATGAATTTGATTTAGAAAAAAAAATCCCTCCTAGTGGAGGATCTGAAGTATTGGTACTGGGAGGAGGTGATTATTTGAGAAGCCTATCTATGGTTCCTTGTCAATCATCAATTTCTCTCCATTTCCCACCCTCCAGATGATCCAATTTTTTATTAATTGGAAGAACTGAATGAGATCTTTCCAGACTATAGAGATGTTGACGAAATATTTCTAAGGCCTTCGAATACATGTCATAAACGAGTCATTGGGAAAGTATTTCCCTTTAAAAATAATGAACCAAAGTATATTGTTTTTAATTAGGTTCCAACCATTTTTTGTTGCCAGTGATTTTGCAAAGAGGTGGATGTTTTTGAGACCCCATCCCCCTAAGGTATTTGGGAGGGAATAAATTCCCATAAATATAGAACAAGAATATTTTGATCCTCTTTGTCAACACAAAGATATATAAACACCATTTTTATCATTGAAAAATCGTTTGCAACATTGCACGCAAATGGTTAAGGAAACACATCAATGCCAACAAAAATTAGTCCACTTACAACACTAAAATGCATTCAAAAAGAAAAAAACTATACAATTGGGTCAAAAATTGACATGCGCAAATTCACCAAAGGAAGCACGCGCATAGTGCGCAATTTGCGCGGGCCAGCAAAGCCCTTAGAGCGCACAATGCGCCAAGTGCACGAATGTGTATGTGAAAAGCCAAAAAATTCTATGAACGATGCATTTATAGATCTTGTCCGCCCCTCAACCACTTATGGACCAACTACCAACATGATTTGACCCTCATATATGAGAAAAATCCAAATGGGAGGCTGGTCAAGGACTAGAGGGTGCCCTAAAAGGCCCCTTGTTCAGACTAAGAACCAAATACATTTTTCCTTGAAGAAATGTTATAAATAAGAGTCATGGGTGCACTAAGAAACCAAGATCTTCATTGTATTGTTATGCTGCAAGAATTCTCCCTTCAGAATCATCTTTTCTCTTTGGAGCTTTCAAGCAACATTGCAATAGGCCATTCCACTCACCTCTTGAAGGAATAGGCATTGTAGTTCTTCACCATTTGCTTTTTTCTTCCATTGTATGAAGAGCTCTCCATTAGGGAACTCAATATCCCTCCCAAGGAGGAAGAGGGGACTCACAAGTCCTTATTTTTCTCTATGGTGTTTTTCCTACTAATCTATTGTTCCATTGGTAGCATCATGTTGGCCATTGTTTGATTTTCATGGTTCTAAGTTTTTCATGCTTTCTAACTTTTATTTCTTAGTCGTTTTAGTTTTATTTCTTTGTTTATACATGTGTTTGGTTTTTTTAACCCACTCACAAACTTATGTCTTGTCTAGCAGTCTCATCTAGACATGCAAGTGTTGTTGTTTTTCTCACCTAAGTGACAAAACCAACACAACAGATTGGCGACAATATTGGGGACGGTATCAAGTTCCTCCCTATTTGAGCTTAGAGAGTACTTATTTTTTATCAATTTATCTTTCAGGTACCAAAACCGGCCTAGCCCAACCTGCCAAAGTCAAAATTCAAAGCTGGGGAAGGCATATTTCACATGGAAATTTCTTACCCGAAGTGTGACAGACAGTGCATGTTTTTTCCTACTCACAGATGCACACTCTGTGCGCCACATGATTCTTTTCTCTGCGCATTCTATGCATTGTGATCCCTCTACGCGCCTGTCATAATTGCAACTCGCGCATTTTTCTAGTTTTTTAAAATTGTAAGGGTTTTTTTTTTTATGATTTGAAATCCCCTAGCCTTCAGATTTTTGTTTTCATGCACTTTGTAAGACAACTACACTCCACTTAGAGTCCTTTCCCATATGAAATTTTAGCTAAAATAGGCACTTAGGGGGTACAAAAATCATTATTCTCCTCTTTTTCTTTGTTGCCACATGGATGGCTTATTTGGCTTATAAATTTTTAAGTTGAGATTGTTGATTTCATACATAAATCACTTACCTTGGGACTAGAAGTTAACTTTGACCCTCAAGTATTTTCTTCTCTCGCACCCTAGAGTGATATTGAGAATCAAAAAGGTGGTTAAAGGGACATTTAATCTCCCTTAACAAAAATATTTATGAGAGGACAAAACCCCCCTAGGGTTCCTCTTAGTTTTTGAAATCATCTTAAAGTTTTGTAAGGGCCCATACATGCCCACATGTTTCAAACTTAGGATAGTTTCTTAAAATTTCTTTCTTAATTTACATCACAATCTAGATAAGTTTAAAAATCAAAGTAACGGGCCCATACATGCCCACATGCTTGAAATCTAGGATAGTTTCAAAGATTTCTTAGTGTAAACAACATTTAAGGAGTTTAAAGTATTTGTAAAGGACCCATATGTCTACATTGCTATTTATTTAAGGATTCAAATATTCCCAAGGTTGTACCAATGACACATAGTAAGCTAGGTAAAGAAGATTTGTAAGGACCACGGGAAGTCCATAGGTTGCAATCTCACACTTAAATTATTAAAATCTTGGCACACTTTTTTCACTTGCTCACACACAAATTCACTCCCCATGAACATAATTCAATTTTGAATCATGGAAGTTGAAGTAGGCTTTCTCCAAAGGAATCCCAAAACATCCCACTACTTTATTTGGAAATTATCCACACCCATTTAAATTCAAACGAGATTGGTTCACATCCCCAATCTCTCAACCCACCACATCTAAATTTTTTATAAAAAATCACTAAGTTTTCCTCCACAGGAGGTGCCAAAAGAAACTTTTAGTCTAGGTAGGATCTCGGGTCTAGGAATCCAAATAACCCCTCGTTATCTAGTTCTCACATTTTCAAACATTAGAAGATGAGAAATAGGGAACTTTCAAATCCTCCAAGTCAAGTGTTCCTACACCATAATGCAGGGAAATACCCGTGAAGGGTTGAAGGCCTAGGTCTAGTTATTATGTGCATCCCTCCTTGAGTCACCGAACTCTTGGAAGGGCATCCAGCCCGTGACCCATTTCTGAGGCTGAAAATCTAAATTCCGCACTTTGACTAAGGTACCTAGTGACCAAAATTTAGAACATCTACCCAGGTGAAGATTGTGGGTTGCAATCACACCTTGATCAGATTTTTTGTGGCTATTAGGAAATACCGTCATCTCTTTTGGGATATGCACCCTCTACCCCTCATTATAACTGATTATTTCAACCTTCACTAGTTCCTCTTCCGGTGGCTTCAGACCCCACTGTTGATTTCTTTTGGAAGGCCCAGTGCTATTTGAGAGGAAGGACGATACATATTTTAGGACACGAGCATTTTTTTTTATTGATTATTCCCCCATGCGGACAAAATCCACCTATCCACATGCTTGTTTATTTTACATTTGATTTATGTATGATGCTCATTTGAATACATGCAATTATGAGTTACATTATCTTGTGAAGGTCCAAAATTATACAAAATCTCTTGCTCATTTATTTCTCTCTTGTCACCATTTGCACACATTCACTTTGCTAGTCAGAAACCATAGGGGACCCACATAATCCCCATTGTTCCAGAAGTTTGCAGAATCTCCCTCCTATTTTAGAAGGAGTCCCTAGTCTTGCCAACTCACCAGCTCAACCATCTCACACCCTTATGAGTTATATTGTTTTGGGATCAACTTTACTTGGTTCCAATTTGCTTGGGTCCAATCCCAAGGCCATCCATCCACTAGCTCTCCTTCACAAGGAGGCGGGGGTGAAACTTATTCTCAAGGGATAAGTACAACCCCACCAAATATCTCTCATGGAAAAGGTCCACTACTTGCTCACACAATGGTTGGAACTAATCCTCCACCTAATCTCCCTATTCCATACTTGACATCTCTTAACATTCTTGATTTAACCAAACTCATGAATGATCCCATCTTGCATGATTCCACTTGGCCCAATATGCCTACAAAATTGCCTTCAAACATTCCAAAGTCCGAAGGAAAACTGAGGGAAGATCCCACCAACCATGTTATGACCTTCCACCTATGGTTATCTTCCAACATCATCATTGATGATTCTATTTGCTTGAGTTTATTCCAACTAAATTTCACAAGCCCATCAACCAAGTGGTATGTGGATGAAAAATCAGGGTCCTGTGTGACATTTGAATCATTGGCCAAGGCCTTTTTGTCCTTTTTCCAACTACCAGTTCATCACGATATTGGCTTAGAACTTCTATTAGATTTCAAACAAACCAATACTACCCATATAGCCAACCACATCCATGAATGGAATCGGAAACGTAGTTTGTGTAAAGCATAAACCACCAAAGAACAACGTCTTGATTGGTTTCTCAAATCACTTGTCTTTGTTATTTCCAAGGATGTAGCATCCAATTTTCCTCAGTCAGAGGAGGAATCCATCAATAAGGTGCAACAATTTGACCTCCTCTATTCTCAATCATATTACTTATACACAGTATTTCCTAATGCACCTCGACCCATACCATTTGGCCTGGACAAACCTACGATGTCCCACGCTGCAGATGGATTGATTGGTTCTATGAACCATGCCAACCCTTACAGCCACTCGTCACCCGCTTATGGTGCACATAACTATCCACAACCATTTGGAGGGACGTCCTATTACCCTCCTCCAACTCTCCAACAATCATACCATGTTTCTCCCCCTCCACCAATAGGGGGACCCCCACCGACACCCATGATGCGTCCGACCTCTCAACCAAGTACGGATCCACCTTCTACCTATGCATACAAACTTAGCACTAGTGGAAGTACTTCAACTTCCTTGATCCCGATTTATGTAGGAACACAATTAAATACATAAATATGCATAAACGCAGAGATGCAGCGGAAATAAGACTTCATTTCATTAATAACAAATGACTGAAAAATGTTACAGACAGAATGGAAATAAACTAGTGAGGGCGTTGGTAGCTTATCTATGAGAAGAGATGTAGTGGATACTGGCCTCTAAACTACCTATTACAATGAGGCATGAAGGCCTATATATTACTGAGAAACAATGGAAAACCCTAAACATCCAAAAACCTAACCCTAGGAGATGAAACACCAAAATATGGGCCCCATTGGGGTAAATTGGTACATCAATTTCCCGAGGTCGTAACTTTGGCATACTATCTTCGTTTGATGCACATGATACATCGTTATAAATATGTATCCGAGGAATACATTTCTAACAATGAATATAGAGTTTGGAAAGGACTCATATTCGCCAGAGCATTCATGCTCAAAAAACATCGTTTAGGGCCTCAAAACAGCGTCGGAAGTTCAGGACCCGAAGAACTGCTAAAAATTGTAAATTGTGCTACAATTAAGGAAACTGAAAAACTGAAAGAAACAATGGTGTGGGTCCAAGTGGAATAGGCATGTGGCCACCAATATCCACCTGGATCAGTCCTCCCCCCTTAGGAAGCAATGGTCCCCATTGCGTTGAGTTCCTCCATGAGATGAGGAAACTTCTGTTGAACTTGGTCCCTGGTGAGCCACTTTCCCTGGTGAAGGAGTTGGCCTGCTTTGACAACTCGATATATTTGGATCCTCTGTTGGATATTGTTCTTGATTTGTGTGTCCATAATTCGATCGGTTGTGGCTTGTTCCATGCAATCTAGGTTTAACTCCATTGGTGTGAGTTGTTCTGCCATGTCAGTTGTGTCTAGTAGAGGTGGAAAGTAGGGCCGAAGGCGGTCCACATTGAACACTGGGTGCAGACCAAGGAATGGTGGAATAACGAGCTCAAAGGCATTGTCCCCTACTGCCTTGGTGATGGTGTAAGGCCCATATCGGAGCGGGAAAATCTTGCAGTAGGGTCCAGCGAGGCGCTCCTTTTGCAAATGTAGCCACACTTTATCACCCACCTGGAAGTTGTGTGGCACCCGATGTTGATCATGTCATTGCTTGTACTTAGCATTGGCTTTATCCAAGATGTCATGAACTTATTGGCGGATGTGATGAATGCGCTCAATGAATTTGTTTGCCTTGTTAGCCTCAGACTGGACATGGGCTGAATCTGCCTGAGTAACCGCAAATGGCATGGATACGTCAATGGGACATAGTGGTTGGAATCTCAAGCCCACTTGAAAGGGGTTTTGGTTGGTTGAGCTATGGAGAGCCCGGTTGTAGCTGTGTTGTACATAGGGGAGGCTCTCATCCCATGTGCGTGGATGCTTTGATTTGTACATTCACAGAATGTGTATAATCATCCGGTTGATGACCTCTGTCTGGCGATCAGTTTGCGGATGGAAAGCTGTGGACTTGGTGAGCTTGGTTTCCAACATCGACCAGAGGCTGGACCAAAATGTACTGAGGAACCTGTTGTCCTGATCTGAGATGATAGACTGTGGGATCCCAAAGTGTACCCACACTCGTTCAAAGAAGAGTTTAGAAGTGGATTATGCTGTGATATTCCTCTTGTAGACCATCATAATGGACATCTTCGAGAATCAGTCGACGACCACAAAAACACAGTCATTGCCATACTTAGTAGAAGGAAGGCCCGACATGTAATCCATAGAGATGGATTCCCAAGGTTGACTGGGGGTAGGAAGCAGAGTATAGAGGCCTTGCTTCTTGATGGTCGGTTTGGCAATGGCTCAAGCAGTGCATGACTTGATGTACTTCCCGACATCCTGTCGAAGGTTTGGACAATACAAATACTTTTGCAGTACTTCCATGGTTTTCTCGACCCCGAAATGCCCAGCGACCCGACTGTAGTGCGCCTCCCAAATCATCTTGGCATGCTCGCTTGAAGGAACACAAAGGTGTCCCAGGTGACAAAGCAGGGCATCCTGGAGGTGAAAATTGGGAACTTGCTTACCCTCCAAGGCTGTATTGTATGTGTGGCCGAATTCTGGATCACTTATGTAGAGAAGCAGCCAATCGAAAGTCTCGTGCCCACAAGAGTTGAGCACAGTGGTTAGCGCCATGATGGGTGGTCGACTGAGGCAGTCTGCAACATTATTGGTGTTGCCTTTCTTGTACTTAATGTTCAAATGAAACTGTTGCAGG
>JZKD02S1628039.1:181834-197232 GCA_000966675.3 Picea glauca | reverse complement strand
GTCAATGCAAAGTCTCCAAGTCCCATCCTTCTTCTGCACCAACACGATTGGGCTCCCACAGGGTGATGAACTCGGCCGGATATGAACTTTCTGGAACAACCCCTGAATCTGCCTCTTGATTTCATCATTCTCCAGAACAGAGCGTCGATAGATGGGTCCATTGGGCAGCGTCGCACCTGGGGTCAGATCGATGGGGTGCTTGACCTGGAAATGTAGAGGCACCCTTGCAGGGGAGGTGAGTACTCCTCCATGAACCTATCCATCTATTGTTTTCATGCAGTGGGGCCTTGTCTGGAGGTCATGGCCACAGTCTTCCTCTTTCCCTCAGGGTGGATCATCAGGAAAACAAATTTCTTGGTTTTGGAAATGAGCTTACTGCATTGTTTTGCAGTAACCAAAGAGATGGTGGTAGGCAGTGGTATTGCGGTATCTTGTACAACTTATTGCCCAAGGTGATAATAACAACATGATGCCTGGAATCATACACAACATGTCGCTTCCACAAGTACGATTGGCCTAATAATACATCAGAAACATCAAGAGAATCAATGTCACATAATACCTCATCCATGAAGGGCTTGATGATGTAGGGAAGGTGACATTGTTGGCTGACATGGAGGTCTCGTCCTTGGTGCAACCACCCGATAGTGTATGGATGTGGGTGTGTTGTGGTCGGCAAGCCCAACCACTTCACGACCTCTACCGAGATGAGGTTCTTTTGTCTCCTGTTGTCGACAATGAATTGCAACGGGGAACCTTTTACCCACATCTTGGAATGGAAGAGACGCTCCGCCTCCTCTGGATCTTCTGGTTCCTCCTTCTGGATCTTCGTGGTGGCAACAATGGTGTTGGGCTCCACATTGATAATTTTCTTCCCCTTGTCATTCCCCTTGTCGAGTTCTGATTCAGAGTTGGAGCATGCATCCAATTCAGAAGCCTTCAACTCGGCTACCAGTGACTACTTGGCCCGACACTCACTTGTGTTGTGAGTGGAGCTCTTATGGAACTCACACCACTTCCCCGTGTCCTTTTTTGGCTTTGTGGTTTTGTTATTTTCTTGTGGCTTTGGCGGGTTATCCTGGGCCGCTCCACCTTGGATTGGTCCTTTGTTCTATGGTTTGGTGGTACCTTTCCCTTGCTTCTGATTCACAGACCCAAAGTCTCGCTTTTTCTATTTGAACTTCTGCTCAATCTTGGCAGCATATCGATACACCACACCAAACAAGGAGATGTCAAAGAAATCCATTTCCTCCTGAATGTATCTATGCAAACAACTGTGGTACTTTAACACCAAATGTTTCTCTGAATCTTTGATACCCAAATTTGGGCATAGGGTATGAAACAGATTCGTCATCTCATGCACATCTTGGTCCCTTTTTTGCCGCAACATAGTCCATTGTATGTATTTGTCCTCATAGCTCCCCACGGGATAATATTGTTCCTTGATGGTGTCTCGGAAAGAATTCCAAGTGGGTGTGGCCAAGAACAGAGAGGGTTCCCCCTCTCCCTGTTTCTCTGAGTAGGTTTCCCACCAATCCTTGACATGGGGGGGGGGCTTTGAGGAGTGCGAAAATAATCCTTTCTTGGTCGGAAAATTCATGAACCAAGAAATACCCTTCTAACAGATTCAACCATCTATCTATGGCATCTGCATCTATTTGGCCCTCAAATATGGGAATGTCAAAGTTTACTTGTACCTTAAAAGCAGTGGCGCCTCCAGAGTGGTTGTTGGATGTCGATGTGTCGCTAGTGGGAATCCGTTGAAGAATCTGGGCAAATTTGTCCATCATTGCGTTCCTTTGTTTCTCGAGGGCCTCCTCGAGCAACATTTTGATAGGATCTCCTGCTCCCTCATATTTCTTTTCTTCCCCCATGGGCAGTCGTCGGGGCTTGCGAGACTGATCTTGCAAAGGTTCAACTAGATCGAGCCCCAACTCCTTATACCCCGACCTCGTTGGGGACATGCAAAGAAAGATCGAGAACGAGTAGACCGCTCTGATACCACTGATCCAATTTATGTAGGAACACAATGAAATACATAAATACACATAAACGCAGAGATGTAGCGGAAATAAGACTTCATTTCATTAATAACAAATGACTAAAAAATGCTTACAGACAGAATGGAAATAAACTAGCTAGGGCACTGGTAGCTTATCTCTGAGAAGAGATGTGGCAGCTACTGGCCTCTAAACTGCATGTTACAATGAGGCTTGAAGGCCTATATATTACTGAGAAACAATAAAAAACCCTAAACATCCAAAAACCTAACCTTAGGAGATGAAACACCAGAATATGGGCCCCGTTGGGGTAAATTGGTACATTAATTTCCCGGGGTCGTAACTTTGGCATATTATCTTTGTTTGACGCACATGATACATCGTTAGAAATATCTATCTGAGGACTACATTGCTAATAGAAAATATTGATTCCGGAACGAACTCATATTCACCAAAGCATTCATGCCCAAAAAATGTCGTTTAGGGCCTCAAAACAGCTCTGAAAGTTCAGGACCTGAAGAACTGCTAAAAATAGTAAATTGTGCTACAATTAAGGAAACTAAAAAACTGAAAGAAACAATGGTGTGGGTCCAATTGGAATAGGCGGGTGGCCACCAATATCCACCTGGATCATTCCTACACACCATATGGATCGAATCCACAACATAATCCATATTTTCCTTTCCATGGTCCTCCACAACCAGTTGTTCCCCCACACGAACAACCATAGGCGGGTGTTAAATTTGTTCAACCCTCTCCCATTCAACAACTTCAAACTCTTGAACAAATGAATACAAAAAATCCATCCCATCCATTGAATAATTCCAAGAAGAAAGGGAAAAACAAAAACAATAATAACCCGGTACCTGGAGGAAATAACCCCCAACAAAATCACCCCGTTGGGGGAAACCAGAACCCCCAAGGGGAAAACAACAACAAATGACAAGGGATGAAAAAAAACAATCTCAGGACAAAATTCCCTCGCGTGCTTTGTGTTGAGTATGGACATTATACACACAATTTCCCCCAAATTGCCAACATCAAACAAATGAAAGAATCCATGAATGCTCAACGTCCTCCAACATTGCCTGCCCCTCCGCATGCCCCACAACAGTACTTGAAACAACCATCTTCGACCGTGTTGAAAAACCCCATTACACAACAGGGTGTAATGAATACCCAACATGAGGTACACCTTTCCCCACCACAAATGGGGCAGTATCAAAACCCAGGTACCATTCAACCTGGAAATCCGGTCAATCGCAATATCCTCCTTACTAGTGAAGAGGAGATTCTTTTGAAAAAATGAGGTCGACAGTACATTGTCCCTCCTGAGTCTACCCCAACCACCTCTGAAGCAAATCCAATTACCGCTAGACAACCAGTGATGATTCCACACCAAAACATTGAATCAAACCCCTGTATACCTCATATGTCTTTACGAAGGAACGTCAATAACCCTCATGTTAGGACAACCCATAATTACATCCTGGTCAACAACTTAGCACAGTCTCCTACAACCATATTTGTATTGGAGGTCCTCCAAACCTATCCAACTCAACGGAAATCATTGCTTTCTACCTTGGGTTCAGTCGACCCAGTTGATACTAGATTCATCACCTTTGATCTCGATAGTGGAGAACCATGCCTCCCTACCCTGGTATCTTTTCAGATATCAGTAAAAATCTGGAATGTCATAGTCCATTGGTGTATCATCGATGAAGGTGCATCCACCTGCATCATGTCCAAAGTCATATGGAAAAAACTGGGCTCACCTGAGCTAGTACCATCTTCCATCACACTGCGAGCTTACGACGGTCGCCCATCGTCCCTTGAAGGGATGTTCCAAAATGTCCCCATAGAACTTGGGAGAAAAACCATCCTCTTTGACATTGAAGTTATAGATGCCCTCCTTGATTAGAATATCTTGTTCAGACGTAGCTACATGTATGTTATGAAGGTAGTAACATCTTTTGTGTTTCGAATGATGATGTTCCCTCACAACGATAAAATCATCACCATCGACTAGATTACACATTATGAGCATAATCATTCTGCCAACATCGATAAAATTCTTCCTCTTGTCCAACATTAGCTCGAACATTTATTCGATCATTGACATGGGTCCTGACATTTTCAAGGACCCATCCTTGGTAGTTTCAACCCTTACTCTTACTAACATGGTGTTTTCCATCCCTGTATGGTATCTTCATCCACCTGCGATGGTTCCTCAACCATATCTCCCTCCTTAGAAAGAGGGAATATCGATGCAGATTCCATTACAGGCTCCTGTTGCACCACCCTCACCCCCAACTATTGGCACCACTACCACTATTGGGAGCAGCCGAAAGAAGAAAGATCCCACAACTCCACTTCCTCCCCGATTTCAAGCTCCTTGCGCACTATGCGAAAGAGAAGGACACCCCACTAATAGATGTCCTACTCTTCCCTAGCTACACAATCTGATCCAACTCCCTAGAGTAACCACATTGCTCGCCACTCCACCAAGTATGTCCACTTCTACTACAGAGTCCTCCACTGCCAACAATAAAGAGTTGTGAACAAAATTCACTTGTGCCATATTTTCCAAATATGGAAATTACACTCATCATTTTTTAGCTCTACCTCAGTTTTGTCAAATGTTAGCTGCAGTACGCCAAACCTCTCGGCTAGAGCCCTCCCAGCCAACCTTTAATGAGGATCACATGACTGACATTTGATATATTTCATCATCATTCCCCACGTGAATCATGTATCCTCCACAGTATCGAGACATTCACTTGATGCCTAGTAGTCCCTCACACCCTATACATGATGTCTCGTCTATGTCCCCCCCCAAGGAAAATCAGACTTTTATAGTTCCCCCTGTCCCCTCCCAGGATCCCCTGTCTTCTCTCATTTTTCACTGCGACAAAGATATCATGGAAGAACTCACTACCCCCAATTTCCCATGGACTGTGCTTCATCATTAGGCACTCTTTCTTTCACAAGAGGCCTTCCATCCTCCTATCCAAGCCTCCATGTGCACAAACGAAACCAAGGATTTTATTCCTTTAGGGCATATAGATTGGTTCAACAACCCTATCCCTGCCCCAGATGATTTTGAAGAGGGAAACATGGCCAACATCTCCCCCACCGTCAAAATTGACATTTCCATTAAACTGAGAATCGTAGAAGAAATCACCATTGGTGCCGCATGCTCCCCTGAAGAGCTCATTTCTTATAAATCTCTCTTTCAGGAATACCAGGACATTTTTGCCTGGTCATATATGGAGATGCCCGACCTTGATCCGTCTATAGTCGAACATCGCATCGACACATGGCTCGATGTTTCCCCAATTCGTCAAAAGCAACGCCCCCTTCACCCATTTAAATCTACGGCTATCAAAGCCGAAATTGACAAGTTACACGTTGTCGGGTTCATATACCTTATTGCATACACTTTGTGGGTTTCCAATCTCGTCCTTGTAAACAAAAAATAGGGAACTATTCGTGTTTGCAAAGACTTTCACGATCTCAACCATGCTTCTCCCAAAGACAACTTCCCTACCCCTTTCATCAACCAAATTATCGATGACTGTGTCGTTCATGAGGCAATGTCCTTTATGGATGGGTTCTCCGGCTACAATCAAATCTGAATCCATCCAAACGATCAGTATAAAACCGCTTTTACTACCCTGTGGGGTACCTTTTCCTATCACGTCATGCCTTTTGGACTAAAAATTGCAGGTGCTACATTTCAATGGGCCATGACCTATGTTTTCCATGATCTTGTTTGCATCATCCTTGCTTATTTGGATGACCTCATTGCTTGATCCAAAAATCAAACTCAACATTTAGACAACTTACACATTGTTTTCCAATGATGTCTCCAGTACAATATCCACTTGAACCCCCTCAAGTGTGTCTTTTGTGTCATTGCGGGACACCTCCTTGGATTCATTGTCTCCCAACATGGCATCATGGTGGAACCCCTCAAAGTCCAAGCTATCACGAAAATTCCACCACCTAGGAATTTATAGCAACTACAAAGCCTACAAGGAAAATCCAACTTTTTACGTCGCTTTTTCCCAGACTATGTCACTCATGCACATGGTTTTCTCTGCTTACTGCATCATGATATCCCATTTCAATGGGACGAACATGCTCAAACATGTTTTGATGCTTTAGAAGCTTCTCTATCCAATGCCCCTCTAATCAGTCCCCTTGACTATGATCGCGATTACATCCTCTACTTTTCAGCCTCAATCATCTCAGTAGCAGGAGTCCTCATCCAAATAGGGGATGATGGGTGTGAAAATGTCATTTACTACATCAGTAAAAACCTTTCAGGGCCACCCTTGAAATACAATCATGATGAGAAATTCTCCTTAGCATTTTTCCTCACAGTCCAAAACTGCGACATTGTATTTTTCTTCGAACTACCAAGGTCGTAGCATATTCCAACCCCATGCAGTAATTGCTTAGTTAATTTCATATTAATGGAAAATTTTCCCAATGGATCATCATCCTCCAGGAATACGATATAAAATTATCTACTCCCAAAACCAAGAAATCTCTCGTCCTTGCCGAACTCATTACGTCTTTTCCCTCAGATGCTAAAGCATCCCCCGTCAATATGGATTTCCCCAACAAACACCTCTTCTTCATCCACTCCGATGACCCCTGGTACAACGACCTTCTTGGCTACCTTTGGACACAGAATTTTGGGTCTCATCTCTTCCGAGAAGATCGTCGACACATTCTCCATCATTCCCCTCGATACCTCCTCATCGGAGACATCCTCTATCGACACCATCCTTCATCATTGTCTGACCATCGACGAAGTTGACAGAGTCTTGAATGATTTCCATAGAGGCACTTGCGGTGGTCACCTATCGGGTATGTCCACCACCCAAAAAATCATTCGAGAAGGGTACTTCTAGCCCACATAGTTTCATGACTGCATCTACGTTGTCAAGCGATGCAACAAATGCCAGCTTTATGAAAACAAAGAATGAGCGCCACCAACTATGCTTCATCCAGTCATCACCGCTGACCCCTTTTGTAAATGGGGCATAGAATTCATGACTTGTCATCCTCCATCCAGTAATGGACAAAAGTACATTATCATGGTCATCGATTACTTTACCAAATGGATCAAAGCCATGCCCACTTTCAACAATACCACTGACACAACAACACATTTTTCTTCAACCACGTCATTACCTGATTCAAAGTCCAACTATAGTTAGTGTCTCATCATGGAAAGCACTTTGAGAATGTGATATTTGTGGAACTTTCCTCAAAGTTAGGCTTCTCCCATGAGTTTGCCTCCCCGTACTACCCTCAATTCAACGGACAGGTTGAGGCTATCAACAAATTCCTCAAAACCATGCTACAACGTACCATCAACAAACATAAGACCAACTAGCATCATATGTTGTTTTCTGCGTTATGGGATTATCGCACGACAGTCAAAACTGCCACCAGTTTTACATCGTTCCAACTCATCCATGGGATCGAATCCACCCTCCCTATCAAGTGTGAAATCCATACATTACGCATTGCCATTGAGCTATTACCCAACACTGCTCCAATGGAGAAGGGCTTGCTGACCTTAGAGTCGTTGGATGAAGATCATCAATCTTCATTACAGAGCAATGAGGCAGCCAAAAAATGGTCCAAATCCACCTTCGACCACCATGTCAACCTTCACTCATTTAACGAAGGTGATCTCATGTTAGCTTATGATATCTCCCATGATACTCTCGGCCCAGGGAAATTCGAGTCATTATGGCATGGAACTTACATCATCCAACACTACCTCACTAAAGGCGCATACATCCTGGCCTCTCCAAAAGGCTACCCTCTCAAAGAACTCGTCAATGGGTTGTACCTAAATAAGTTTTACGCCTAAGCATAGCCATTCTAGCTTAGGTTTTTCAGTGTACACATTTGTACAGTATTTAGTCTTCTTTTCTGCCACCATTCCGCATGTATGATCTATCATCCATGTTATTGACAGATGCATCCTCCATCAGTCTACCACATCGGTTACACTGACGGTGCGAGCCGTTGGACACTAAATCTCTCTTCGGTCACTTGGGTCCTCTATACCCCATCACATGTGTTGCTCCACTCCAGTGGCATATGTTTGGGCTCGACCACCAACAACCAAGTTGAATACGATGTCCTCATTGGTCTCCTCACCGAGGCCAATCACCACCACATTCATCACCTTAGCATTCTATTATATTCCTATCTTCTCGTCCTGCAACTCAACAATGTATATCACATTCGTGATCCTTGCCTCTTTCGCAAATACATGCAAGTTAGACTATTATCTCGTAGCTTTGATTCAGTCACATCTACGCATATTCCAAGACAATTTAATCAAATAGAAGATAACATGGATAAACTAGTATTAGATTGGAATTTATCACATTAAAACATCATTTTATAAATAAACATCATACATTTGTCACCAGAACATAGCAAATACATCATAAACATCAAAACATAAACACATGAAGATACGAATGGTCCAAAAATGTATATCCATATATATAATCATCACAGTGTCATCAAATGTTTACAAAAATGCAGATACATCTCCCATAGGCTAGTGAGTCCCCTCACCCCTATAGGTGAAAAAATAGGTACCCCCTACCCTATACCACATGGGTATCAACTACCTTGTACAAAATGGGTTCTTGAGCCTATAAATACATAACCCTGACACTCATGGTGCCCCCAGATCTCCCCCCCAATATATTTGGTTTATGGATATGAAAATTGCACACAAAATACTACAGACTGTACTATAACCAACACATTTTTTCTTACTAAATTTGGATCTTTTATTAAGAAGTTATGACGTTTTTACCCAAAACACCTCTTTTAGACTAGTTTCAGGACTAGCCACAAACCCTATTTTCCATGGAGTGTAACTCCAAAACTGCAACGACCCACAAGATGAAATTTGTACCACAACTACTTGGATATGTTTCCTCAACGGCCTCCCAATTTCACGGTCTGAATCATTCTATGAAAAAATTTATTGCGAAAATGGTGAGATGACCTGTAAATAACATACCTTAGAAAGCATCATCAAAAGAATTTATCCTCCCTTGAATTTCGGCCTTCTTTACTTCACCTTCCCTCTGAAATTCGGCTTAGATATCCTTTGGTTACCTCAGTCACTTATAGATATTCAATATGCTCAAGTGTGATTAAAAGGAGAGAGTCTTGCCTCTTATTTGTACCTTCATGTACCTTCCTCAAGGGGTTACCTTTTAACCATCTTAACCCACTTTCCTTATTTTAGGGTTAACCCACTTCTAATTTCTCCATAAACTTTATTATTTATATAATTTATTTTGTATTCACTTTGACTTATAGTACACTCATCACTTCACTTTATTATTTATCTTATAAAATATCTTAAACCACTTTGACTACTCTGACCTATTGGGGCTTCTAGATGACTCATGAGGGTTCTCCAACTTCACATGGCCATAAATCTCTATCCGTGAGGATTTATGTGAAGTTCCACATACCACTAGAAATGGAATGACATGTACTATCCATATAGAATAGTATTTCCTACAAATATATCAAAACTCATACCATTATCCATCAAGCAAACTTGGGTCCTTTACCCAAACCTGGGTTCTCCAACTTCTCATGGCCATAACTCTCTAACCGTGAGGAGTTATGTGACGTTCTACATACCACAGAAAATGGAATGACATGTACTATCCATATAGAATATTATTACCTTCAAATATATTAAAATTCATCCCATTATACATGAAACAACCTTGGGTCCATTACCGAAACCTTTGTGCTACCGAAATTTATTTAAGGATTGACATCAATGACAACCAACCCAATTAATAAACAATTGGTGTTATACATATGATGTCTTACCATTTGGAATAAAAGTTTCAAATATGACAGAGGAAAAGAAGAGAGAAGAATATTTTCCTTTGCCCACTTGAATTAAACAGTTGAATTCCTAATGGATAGAAAAGATTAAAAATCTAAGAGATATTGTTCAAAATCGTAGTGAAGTCATAACAAAGAGGGAAGAACTATTTAAAAGGCTTAAAAAAATAGACTTAGCAGGTAGCACTAGCAATGTTCAAGATCCAAAATTAATTTTTAATTCAATTTTTATGACAAACCAACAATTTGATGTACACGTGGAAATACTGAAAGGATTATCGGCTGAAAAATTCAATAGTGTAATTGAGTATGGTGAAGAAGAAATTGATAATTGGCTTATTGATTACTCTATAAAAAATCAAGACATTGAAGAATCAATCCATGGTATTTCTCATGATCTAAGATATTTAGAAGGAGAATTATTTAATATCAAAATTAGACATGAGATAAATGTTGTGCCCATGAAAAAATATATTGAATATTGGTTTAAAAGAGTAATTTATAAGTTAACTAAAGAAGGCCAAGAAACGACAGTTGGGACAGTTCCGGAAATCTTCAAGGAGGAGAATAAAAGGACAAAAACAAGCAAATAAAAAAAGGGGAGAGATACCACCATAGTAAGTCCATGTTGATCACATTCTACTTTCTTTATGAGTTTTCATCTTGTTATTCTTATTCTTTGAATAGAAAGGTATAACCGAAATCTGATAACTTTTTCTTTGTCTTCTTTCCAAATCTTGTTGCTTTGTATCCTCCCACCTTCTTCCTTCTACGGTTTATTTCCTTTTATATGTTTACTTTTATGGTCTGTGGGAGCCCTTATCCCAGTCCTCTGGAAAAACACCTTTTAAATTTCGAAGCATTGTAATAGACTCTATTATTTTTAAGAAATCCCAAGAGAACTAATTCAGGATCAGTTTTGAATGTATTTTATAACTCTGAGCTCTGAGTATAAAGTATTTGAAATTGATCCATCATAATCTTCTTTTGAGCTATGCAAGTATTTACTCTATGAAAGTTCTCTTATGCGTATGGAACATCTTCTTTTATTTTTATGTGTGATCATAAATATTTATTTTCACTATGATGGATGTGAGGAAATTGTGTTTATTTTCCACAATGTGTGATGTGTGAGGTTCCTCGTCCTTTGTCAAGAATTGTCTTAAAATAAATCTTTTATTTTTTTGAATTTTTTTTTATCTTTCTTTAAGCACAAAGATTGGATCATCTTAAAGTCCTATATTATTTAAAGATCTAAAGTTATTAAAGAATACCATAAGCCAAAGAGGAGTACTACCTCTATAAAAACGCGGAAGGATTCATACCCTCGTGAGGTTGTCGTTTCAGTCTTGATGGATTCAAGCATCAACGGGTTCATTGTTAGATGCACATCTTTGTGATATTCACGTATACTTGAAGCTTATCTTATGGTACATGGCATGATTGAGATTGATATGGTATATATGGTTGAGACGCATTTTAAGGTATATGGTATATGGTATATGACACATGGTATGATACATGATATGGTATATGGTTGATGTGCATGGTTGGCACATGGTATGATATATGGTATGGTATAGGTGTTGATGTACATGATTGATGTGCATGGTTGGCACGTGCTATGGTGTTGATGTGCATGTACATGGTTGAAACATGATTGTTACTTGGTATACATGGTTGATGGTTGATGTATGTGGTACAAGGCTAATGCTTGGTATGGTATAGGTTGATGGTTTGGTACATGGTTGAGACACATGCCTTGTGATGGTATGTTGGTGATCTTGGTACATGCTTGGTATGTTTGACAACACATGTATTCCAACAGAGGACGAACACCTTCAGTAACCACTCACATAACCAGATCAAAGATCAACACACCGATGTTTTCACGTGGTAAAACCCCTATGAGGAAACATCCACGGCCCCAGCCAACGCGGCCACTTGGAGAAGTTTATTAATGCAAAGAAAAAGATTACAGAGAGATTTTACAAGAGAGTTTCTCACAATCGATCATCGTAAAATGACCCTCCATGCTCTTTAAATAGAGATCATGGACCAATCGGGTGTTAAGCCACGAATCAATGGCCATTAAGATCGAGGAGAGTATGAACCGTCAGATCAATCTATGTCGGGAACATATCATGACCGTCGGATTTCCTAACTACAAATGCATACTAATACATACTAAAGAAACACACTAGAAAACACACTTTTACCTAATGACACAATAGACCAAGTAGATCTTAACTAACTCCTGAGTGTCTAAATATCCTAACATCCCCCCTTAAGAACAACTTGGGATAGGATTGAAGGATTTACAATAGTGACACAATAGGAGAAGGAAGGAGGTATTAGAGCCTATCCCCCCTTAATGAAAACTTTCTGAACTCCTAACATAGATCGAAGTTTGGAAAACTTCACTTCTGTAAGAGACTTTGTGAAAATGTCTACAACTTGATATTTTGTAGGGAAAAAGAGAACTTCAATAACTTGATCATGAATGAGCTTTCTGATGAAGTGCATGTGTATCTCGATGTGTTTTCTATGTTGATGTTGAACTGGGTCTTTGGCGAGCTTGATGGCACTTTGATTGTCACACCAAAGGCAAGTCAGATGTTGGTGCTGGAATCCAAACACTGAAAGGATCTGTCGAACCCACAGGGCTTCCTGAATTGCATTTACTGTTGCTCGGTACTCTACTTCTGCTGAAGAAAGTGAAATAGCCTATTTTTTCTTACAGGCCCAAATGACAGGTCTTGAACCAAGGCTAAAAACATAACCCATAGTAGACTTTTGATCATCAGGTTCACTGGACCAATCTGAATCAGTGAAACCAACCAATAAAGGAGTCCCCCCTAAACTGTAATGTATCCCGAACTGAACTGTACCACAAACATAGAAAAGTATCCTTTTAGTTTCTTTCCAATGGATTTCATGGGGTTTTTGCGTATATCGGGAAACAAGACCAACAATGAAGGAAGGATCAGGACGGGTATGAGTCAAGTATAAGAGGCTACCAACTAATTGATGGTACAGGGTGGCATCAACTTCAGGAGAAGTACAGGTGTCAGAAATATTGACTCCGTACTGGAAGGGAGAAGGGGTTGGTTTACAATCATCCATGTGAAAGCGACGAAGAAAGTCACAAGCATACTTAGACTGGGAAAGAAAAATTCCTCCATTAGTTTGCAAAACTTGGAGGCTAAGGAAATAGTGCAAAAAGCCTAAGCCTTTCATTTCAAATTTATTATTAAGGTTGGTTTTCACATGGTTTAAAACTTTTGAGTCACTACCAGTAAGGATAAGATCATCAGCATAAAGGACAAGGATTATGAGATGGCTTCCTACTTTCTTGGTATAGACATTAGGATCAGAATGGCATCTAGAGAATCCAGTGGCAATAAGAAAACTATCCATTTTGGCATAGCAAGCTCAGGGAGCTTGCTTGAGACCATAAAGAGAGTTCTTGAGGCGACAAACAAGGCTAGAGTCATTATGGACATAGCCAAGAGGTTGTTCCATGTAGATTTCTTCTTGCAAATCTCCGTGCAAGAAGGCGGATTTAACATCCATTTGATGGACCTCCCATTTATGTGAGGCAGCAAGGGCAAGAACAAGGCGGATGGAATTCATTTTTGCTATAGGGGCAAAGGTTTCATTATAGTCAATTTCTTCAACTTGGGAAAATCCTTTGGCAACTAACCGAGCCTTGTGTCTTTCAACACTTCCATATGATGCATACTTAGTTCTGTAGACCCATATGCATCTAACAAGTTTCCTTCCTTTTGGAAGAGGTACAAGATCCCAAGTATCGTTTTCCATTAAAGAGTGATAATATTCATTCATTGTTGTATCCCAATCTGGATGACCTAAAGCTTCTGCAAATGTCTCTGGATCATGAGTTTATGAAACTTGAGCCAAAAGAGAAGAGGCTCACTGGAATTGTGAACATGTCCGACGCTAATCTAAAGGATAAAAAACAAGATCACCAATTGCTTCTCGTGTTGAATGGACCCATCTAGGAAGCGGTGGAGCTGGTGTTGGTTCAGGTTCAAAGGACTCATCTGGAGGAGGGTGAGTAGGCGGAGGTGGATTTTCATCCTCATTGTCATCATCTGAAGAAGAAACCAGATCATAAGAAGGAACAAATGTCGAATATGGATTGCAGGCCGAAGAAGGCACAATCACCGAATTAGGCTCACAGGCCAATATATTTTCATCAAATTTAACATCTCTTATAATAATAATTTCATTACAAGGTGATTGAAGAAGTCTCTAACCTTTGACATCTTCAGAATAACCAACAAATATACACTTCTCACTTTTAGGCTGCAATGCTTTCCTTTTCTCATCAAGAATGTGAGCCCATGCTATACTGCCAAATACACGAAAGTGACTTACCTCTGGTTTAATTCTAGTCCAAGCTTATTCGGGTGTTAAATTTTTAAGAGCCTTTGTGAGAGTGCCATTTACTATGTAATTTGCACAGTTGATGGCTTCCGCCCAATAATTTAGACTTAATCCCTTAGATTGGATCATACAATTAGCCATTTCTTTTAATGTGTGGTTCTTTCTCTCAGCAACACCATTTTGCTGTGGTGTATATGGAACAGTGTGTTCCATTTGGATTCTCTATGTAGTGTAGTAGCTTGTAAAATTATTGTTCACATATTCGCCTCCATTATCTGTTCTTAACCTTTGAATTTGATGTCCAGATTGCTTTTCTACAAGGGCCTTGTAGGCCAAAAACTTGTCAAAACTTCACTCTTGAGTTTTAAGAAGTAAACCCAAGTACGTATGGAAAATTCATCAATGAAAGTTAAGAAATACTTTCACCCAGAAAAATAAGGAGAAGAAATTGGACCACACAAATCAATGTGAACAAGTTGCAAAGGACCTGAGGTGTGCCAAGAGGCACGTTTGTCAAAACTATTCCAATGATGTTTGCCAAGAATACAACTGGCACAAACACCATCTCTACATGAAACAAGAGGAAGACCAGTCACCATCTGTCGATTACATAGTTGCTGCAATGAGCGATAGTTTAGATGACCAAACTGCTCATGCCAAAGTTTGCTCAAGTCATCGCTATGAGCAACAAAAACTGATGAAAAATATGATGACCCAAATTTATCAAACTTGTACAACCTGGTAATATCATCAGCAATTCCAGTTGCAAGAACATGCTTAGGATCTTTTAGATCCTTGATTACAACTTGGTGAGGTGAAAACTCGACGGTTTTATCTTCACCTGAATGAGTGATTTGATATACTGATAGAAGGTTACAAGAAATACTTGGAACACATAATACATCATTGAAATGACCATTATGTACTTCAACTGTTCCAGATCCTACAACACTATGAGATCTATCATCACCAACAAATATTTTCTTGGTGTTACATTCATTTAGAGCAGAAAATATGGCTTTATCCTTAGCCATATGATAAGATGCTCCTGAA